>SJXQ01000530.1:0-28518 GCA_006408695.1 Aepyceros melampus | reverse complement strand
GCCTGTTGCCCCCCCCCCCCCCCCCGCCCCCCTTGTAAAAGCCCATGGACAGAGGACCCTGATGGACTATATTCTGGGTTGTAAGGAGTTGTACACAACTGAGTGACTGAGCACATTGCCCCCTGCCCCACCTTCTCACTAGACCTGAAGCTCTACAAAGGCAATGTCTGTCCTATTTCTGATGATCTAGTGTCAGTATCTAGTACCTGATTACCTAGGGTCTGGTAAATATTTGGCATGTAAACTTTAAAAAAATGGATAGATGGATAAATGAATGGATAGATGGATAAATGGATGGACTGTTAAAATATTATGCTTTAAAGAAAGACATACAAACACACCCCTCAGAAAAAGATTAACCCTGAAAACTTATTGAACATGAAAAGTTAGGGAAAAAAAAATGTAAGCATTTTAAAGAAGACAGATACTGGAATGATTCCTTTCTGACCTCACAAGTTTTTTCAGGTACAGACTGACCTTCTATTTGCTTTTTATTGCTGCTGTAACAGATTACCACAAATTGAGTGGCTTAATCCCTGCAACTTTTTTATCTGACAGTTCTGAAAGTCAGAAGTCCCAAACAGGTCAGCAGGGCTGCAGTTTCCAGAGGCTGTTCACATTCCTTGGTTGGTGACCCTGCATGACTCCGATCTCTGCTTCCAGTTCACATCTCTCTGACTTTGATCTTCCTTCCTCCCTTATATAATTGTAATAATCCTTGTAATTACATTGGGCCCAATGGTATAATCCAGAATAATCTCTCCATCTCAAAATTTTTAAGTTACTTACATGTGTGAAATATCTCTTACCTCATAAAATAACATAGAGGAAGTTCACTCTATGAATCATAAAACAACATCAGAAAGTTCACTTTTTTGTAGGGCATTATCCTGCCTACCATACCTCAATTCCACAAAACTGAGAAGTTCTGCCCCTAAAATGCCTAAATTTAAAGGGGGAAGCTCTAAAACATTTCTATCATAAAGATAAAATTACTATTACAGACCATCAAAAACTTCTGACAATTTTAGAGTCTCTTCTTTCACACCTTATTCACTTATATCTTTTAAAAACGAGACAAAGAAAAAAATAAAAAAAAATAAAAACGAGACAAAGATACAACACGTGCTCTACATAGTTCGGTGGAGGGCTCTGAGGTATTGCTCTAAACAATTGAGTTCCAGACCCATCCCCATATAGTGCTCAAAGTTCCCTGCACTTCAGTTTCATCTCTAAGGTGGCCGTTCAGTTGCTAAGCCGCGTCTGACTCTTTGTGACTCCATGGAGTGCAGCACACTGGCTTCCCTGTCCCTTCACCATCTCCAGGAGTTTCCTCAAACTCATGTCCATTCAGATGGTGATGCCATCCAATCAACTCATCCTCTGTCACCCCTTCTCCTCCTGCCCTCAATCTTTCCCAGCATCAGGGTCTTTTTCAATGAGAAGGCTCTTCACATCAAGTGGCCAAAGTACTGGAGCTTCACCTTCATCATCAGTCCTTCCAATGAATATTCGAGGTTGATTTCCCACAGGATTGACTGGTTTGATCTCCTTGCAGTCCAAGGGACTCTCAAGAGTTTTCTCCAGCAGCACATTTTGAAAGCTTCAGTTCTTCGGTGCTCAGCCTTCTTTGTGGTTCAACCCTCACATCCATACATAACTACTTGGAAAAACCATAGCTTTGACTATGTAGAGTCTCTGCTTTTTAATATGCTGTCTAGGTTCGTCATAGCTTTTCTTCCAAGGAGCAAGAATCTTTTGATTTCATGGCTCTGCAGTGATTTTGGAGCCCAAGAAAATAAAATCTGCCACTGTTTCCATTCCGCCCCCCTCCATATATTTGCCATGAAACGATGGGACCGGATGCATGATCTTCGTTTTTTAAATGTTGAATTTTAAGCCATCTAAGGTTAGCTGTGGGCAATCCGAGAGGGTGAGACAGGCTGACAGCATTTTGCCACATTGCTCCGGTTTGCTTGGTTATCACAGGAACGTCTGGGTTCCTCTTATAGGTTACTTGTTCCCCTAAAAGGAGGGAGTTATTTGGAAGGTCAGCCCTATCTGTAAACCCGCACCAAGTAAGGATTGGCAGAAGGGCTAGATACTCTGCCAGCAACCTTTAAAAGCAAAAACTGTGATAGTCTAGTGGTGAATGAGGTGACATCCAGTGGCAGGAGGGTGGGGAGGGAAGGTCGGTTAAGTAAGGGAAACGGCGATAAAAATTAGCAAACCTAACCGCCAAGGGAAGAATTTAAGAAATCTGGCCTCGCAGGTGCATTTTTCCACTGATGCGGAGCAACCATTTTCTCCAATAGGGTGCGAGGAAACGAGCAACCCCTGTCGGTTTCGAGGGTGATAACAGCTTTTCGCAAAGACGTTCTGCTGATTCTCCAGTAGGGGTCAGTGATGAGGTAGGTACAATTCCTGGAATATCCTAGTTACCCAGTGAGTTTTAACTGTAAAGGGGACATAAAATAGGAGACAAGTGCTAAAGAGTGAGCCAGTAATAAAGGCCAGGTATATCTCGTCTGTTTTTAATGTACACGTTAGTGAACTATTGAACACGTAAAATGTATTTATCTGGAAAAAGGTAAACGTTTGTTGTTTGCTTACACAAAATTTGAATCCGTTAGTTGTACAGAAAATTTAGGTTCCCTTAAAATCAGGGCGATGTAAATAAACAAAAGAGACGGGGTCTCGCTATGTTGCCCAGGCTGGAGTACAGTGGCTATTCACAGGCGCGATCCCACTACTGATCAGCACGGGAGTTTTGACCTGCTCCGTTTCCGACCTGGGCCGGTTCACCCCTCCTTAGGCAACCTGGTGGTCCCCCGCTCCCGGGAGGTCACCATATTGATGCCGAACTTAGTGCGGACACCCGATCGGCATGCGCACTGCAGCCCAGAACTCCTGAGCTCAAGCGATCCTCCAGCCTCAGCCTCCCGAGTAGCTGGGACTACAGGCGCGCGCCACCGCGCCCGGCAATGAGAAACCTCGGCAGAGAGATACTAGAGGTTGCCGTGTGGTGACGTCATCTGGGGGCGGGGCGAAGTCGAGGCTGTGCCAGGAATAAGCCTCCCAGCGCAGGGTGGACCGGGAGGCTGAGGCCATGTGACGTCATGGGGCGGGAATATCGTCTCCCCCTGGGCAGTTTTCGAGCTTGGAACTCTCAGCTTTTCCCGTTCCAGCCTCGGCTCCTGGTGTTTTGCTTGGACTACTGTATTTTCATTTAAGAAAAGTTGGTCGGTTGGCTCTTAATGCTCATAGGTGTTGTGTTTGGACACGCAGGTAGCACAAAAGGAAATGCAGTGCTCGGTCCCTCAGCATTGCCTTTCTTCAGCAGATCTTAAACACGTGCTGCACGCTGTGATGTAAAGAAGTTATTTACGAAGAAACCGGACCTTCTGTCCCTAAATCTACCATTGTCCAGAGCAAGCATTTAGGAGGTGCCTTCGCTGTACCAAGGAATGTGATCCATAGTAGCGGGGGTTGGGGTCCGCAGAAGTACTGGTGGCCAGCTCAATGTTCACTGTTGACGGGAGCGTGGGGGAGCCCTCCGTTCACTGCCCGTTATTGTTGGGGGAAAAAAATCTAGTACTGGAGTAGACTGTGCAAGAATTAGTATTTGGTAACCTGAAGTCTTTTAGGAACAAGACTAGGTTAGGAAGGCATAAAGAGAAAGGAGGAAAAAAGAATTTCCAGCCACGGTAGATCTGCAATCAGCAGACCTTTTCTGTTTTATACAGGCAATCTTGGCCATCTTCTTTTTCTCTTAAAAACTAGTCCAAATTCTCCCTCCATTTCCTCCATTGCAGCAGATTATTTTGCAGTTAAGGAAACACCTTAACTCCTTGTTATTCCGCTCTCTTCTAAAATTTATCTTTACATTTTCTTTTATATATCTTTAAATTATTTTTGCATTTTTAAAAATTTATTTTTAATTGGAGGATAATTGCTTTACAGTATTGTATTAGTCTCTGACATATATCAACATGAATCAGCCATAGATATACATATAGCTCTGGAGGAGGGCATGGCAACCCACTCCAATATTCTTGCCTGGAGAGTCCACAGACAGAAAAGCCTGGTGGGCTGCAGTCCATGGGGTCGCAAATAGTTGGACACGACTGAGCGACTAAGCACTGCATAGCACATACATATATCCATCCTCTCCCTCTTGACTCTCCCTCCCACCTCCCTTTCCATCCTGGCTATCTAGGTTGTCACAGAGCACCTGATTTGAGCCCCCTGCTTCATACAGCAAATTCCCACTGGCTGTCTATTTTACAGATGGTAATGCATATGTTTCCATGCTACTTTCTTCTTTCACCCCACTCTCTCCTTCCCTTAATGTGTCCACAAATCTGTTCTCTACATCTTCGTCTCAACTGCTGTCCTGCAGATGGGTTCATCAGTACCATCTTTCTAGATTCCATATATATGCATTAATATATGATATTTGTTTCTGTCTTTCTGACTTACTTCACTCTGTATAACAGGCTTTAGGTTCATCTACCTCATTAAGACTGACTCAGATGTGTTCTTTTTTATGGACGAGTAATATTCCATTTTATATATGTACCACAGCTTCTTTATCCTTTCATTTGTCCATGAGCATCTAGGTTGCTTTCATGTCCTAGCTACTGTAAACAGTTCTGCAAAGAACACTGGGGTACATGCGTCTCTTTCAGTTATTGTTTTCTCAGGTTATATGCCCAGTAGTGGGATTGCTGGGTTATATGGTAGTTTTATTCCTAGTTTTTAAAGGAATCTCCATACTGCTCTCCATAGTGATTCTATCAATTTACATTCCCACTAACAGTGCAAGAGGGTTCTCTTTTCTCCACACCCTTTCCAGCATTTATTCTTGGTAGATTTTTGATGATACCCATTCTGATTGGTGTGAGGTGATACCTCATTGTAGTTTTAATTAAAAATATGGAACACTTCATGAATTTTGATGTCATCCTTGGGGAAGGGCCATGCTATTTGTCTCTGTATTGTTCCAATTTTAGTATATATGCTGCTGAAGTGAGCACTATCTTTACATTTTCAAAGAAGGGCAACTCTTTGTTGTCTCTTCCTGTCAATTGCTCCTATCAAATTCTTCCATCAGTTATTTACACATCCATCTTCACTCCCTCTCTCCCCTCCCTACTTATATAGAGACTCTAAGCTTTCTTTCAAGTCTCCTTTGACCTTGCCTCTCTTTCCAAATAAAATCTGTTTTCATGGTTGCCCTTCCTGAAAGCATGTTCTACAGTTACTACATTCACTTCCTAACATTCTGTCTTCAGACCATAGCCCACTACCCACTGAAATTATTATAAGGTTCCCGTATCTAAGCCTCCTAATTGGCAGTTCTAAGGGACTCTTTCAGACTATGCGACATAATTTACGCCCCACTCACAATTGCACTCATCTCACATGCTAGTAAAGTGATGCTCAAAATTCTCCAAGCCAGGCTTCAACAGACGTGAACCATGAACTTCCAGATGTTCAAGCTGGTTTCAGAAAAGGCAGAGGAACCAGAGATCAAATTGCCAACATTTGTTGGATCATGGAAAAAGAAAGAGAGTTCCAGAAAAACATCTATTTCTACTTTATTGACTATGCCAAAGCCTTTGACTGTGTGGATCACAATAAACTGTGGAAAATTCTGAAAGAGATGGGAATACCAGACCACCTGACTTGCCTCTTGAGAAATCTGTATGCAGGTCAGGAAGCAACAGTTAGAACTGGACATGGAACAACAGACTGGTTCCAGTTAGGAAAAGGAGTACGTCAAGGCTGTATATTGTCACTCTGCTTATTTAACTTCTATGCAGAGTACATCATGAGACACGCTGGACTGGAAGAAACACAAGCTGGAATCAAGATTGCCGGGAGAAATATCAATAACCTCAGATATGCAGATGGCACCACCCTTATGGCAGAAAGTGAAGAGGAACTAAAGAGCCTCTTGATGAAAGTGAAACAGGAGAGTGAAAAAGTTGGCTTAAAGCTCAACATTCAGAAAACGAAGATCATGGCATCTGGTCCCATCACTTCATAGGAAATAGATGGGGAAACAGTGGAAACAGTGTCAGACTTTATTTTTCTGGGCTCCACAATCACTGCAGACCATGATTGCAGCCATGAAATTAAAAGACACTTACTCCTTGGAAGAAAAGTTATGACCAACCTAGATAGCATATTCAAAAGCAGAGACATTACTTTGCCGATTAAGGTCCGTCTAGTCAAGGCTATGGTTTTTCCAGTAGTCATGTATGGATGTGAGAGTTGGACTGTGAAGAAGGCTGAGTGCCAAAGAAGTGATGTTTTGAACTGTGGTGTTGGAGAAGACTCTTGAGAGTCCCTTGGACTGCAAGGACATCCAACCAGTCCATTCTGAAGGAGATCAACCCTGGGATTTCTTTGGAAGGAATGATGCTAAAGCTGAAGCTCCAGTACTTAGGCCACCTCATGCGAAGAGTTGACTCATTGGAAAAGACCCTGATGCTGGGAGGGATTGGGGGCAGGAGGAGAAGGGGATGACAGAGGATGAGATGGCTGGATGGCATCACTAACTTGATGGGCGTGAGTCTGAGTGAACTCTGGGAGTGGGTGTTGGACAGGGAGGCCTGGCGTGCTGCAATTCACGGGGTCGCAAAGTGTCAGACACGACTGAGTGACTGAACTGAACTGAATAGCCATCTGAACTACTTGTGACCACTAGCTGCTCCCTGAAGGTTTCTCCCTGGTTCTTGCTGACAGCCCTTGCTGGGTCCTCTAAAGTTTTGCTGCTCTTTTGCACACTGTATAAATGTTATTCTTTGTAGTTCCTCCTAAATCTTCTCGGTAGTTTTTTCATGCTCTTCATGACTGATCTCACCAGTTCTCAAGGTTCTCAAATCTATAGCTCCAATGTGATGGTCTTTCCAGAGCTCCAGATCTGTATTTCAAACTGCCTACTAGGTGTTATACTGAAATTATTCAAAACTTCAAATTCAACATGTGCAAACAAAACTGATCATCTTCTGGTCCCCTCCTCCAACAGTTTCTAACTTCCTATATTCTCACTCTCTACCAATACATCTAGTTGGTCACTTCAGAACTCTCTGAGTCATTCTTGACCACTGTTTGATTCATTTAACACCAGGTAAAATTTATTTTTTGTCTTCCAATAATGAGCAGTGTGCTAGGTAATGGAGACATCATGGTGAAGAAAAGGGACACAATGGGGAGACAGAACATAGCAAAAAAAAAAAAAAAAAGTTACAAGTTGTGTTAAGTGCCATGAAGGAAACAAAGTGCTGAAATAAAAACAATAATGGCAGGAAAAGGGGAGAGGACCTACTTTAGAGAAAGCAATCATGTAAGCAGATGGGGGAGGGAGGGTAGGAAATCCCTGGAAAGAGAGAGCCACGCATGACTTTCCTGACATAAGAGAAGGCATTTTGGCCTAAGTCATTCTGTGATCCAACCTTCGTCACAATGCTTATCCTTGAACAAGTCTCTAATGAATGATCTTAAGGGGAAAAAAAGAATGCAGGAACAAGTGACTATTATCAGGCAAGAGAAGTAACAAAAGCAAAGATAATAAATAGTTTATAAAATCTCCCAGTTCTGTCTCAGTAGTAAAGATTAGCCTGAAGTGCTTAACTCCTAGTGCTTAACTGGAACCTAAGGGATGATGATGTTGACCATGGGTCAGACCCTGATGACTTTAATCAACTAAAGCTTAGACTCTGCTTATCTTTGCAGCTATTCTGTGCTAGCTTCTCCTCTGCCTAAGCCCCTTCATGATTATGCATTTAACCTTAGCTTCAAGTTTGCAGTTCTGAGCTCACTGCTTGGGAAAGATTCCTGGTGTTCTCTTTTCTGAAGAAATCCTTCCTTCTTTCAATCTTTGGCTTGGATCAACACCCACCAAGAGAACAGAGTTTTTGGGTAACAGCCTCCTTGAGGATGTGTCATTTAAATTGAGACCTGAAGAATGAGGCATCAATTACTTCAATTGCAAGCAGTAAGGACTGTCTGTAAACTGAAGTAACAAACTCCACTTAGGAAGGGACTAATTGGAAGGAAAGAGGAGTGTGAAATAAAATTTATATTTTATGAAAAAAATTTTAAAAATAAAATGTATGTTTTATGGCAAGATGAGAAAAATTTAAATATAAAAAATTCTGCCTTTTGGCCTCCTCTCTCCTGCCACCGTGCATAGTGTATCTGCATCATGCATTAACCAAATTGTCCCCATCAGCAGGAACATCTCCCCAACGTTAAACAGCAACATCCTCCTAGCATCAACAAGGCAACTCCTTCAAAGATAACATTTCTTCTTGATCTTGTAAAGAAGGGGTCACGTGACCTACCACAACGGCGTTTAGATCTGGATTATGTAATCTGTCAATATACATCATTTGATGTCTCAGAAAAACTTATAACTGTGCCTATACTTCTACAATAGTTCTCAGAGCTTTCTGATACACTCTTTGTGAGTTATAATCCTCAAATTTGGCTGGAATAAAACTTTCCAGTTCTTAGATTGACTAACTTTTTTGTCGACAGAAGAAATGTGGCAGAATGATAGCTGTCCCCCCAAGTCTGTTCTTTCTTTACCAAACTAATAAATTTTCAGTTGAGCACATGAAGCCCCGGCTAGAAACCACATTTCCTAGTTTCTCTTAAAGCCAAGTGTGGTCAAGTTCTCAGCAACAGAATATGAGTAAAAGTGATATGTGCCACTTCTGCATCACTTGCTGAAAAATAAATCAGCTCTGCTCTTTTGCCCTTCCCCCAGCACTGAAGTGAAGTTGCTCAGTCGAGTCCAACTCTTTGCGACCCCATGGATGTAGCCTGCCAGGCTCCTCTGTCCATGGGATTTTCCAGGCAAGAAAACTAGTGTGGGTTGCCATTTCCTTCTTCAGGGGATCTTCCCAACCCAGGAATCGAATCCGTATTTCCCACATTGTAGGCCGATGCTCTTACCGTCTGAGCCACCAGGGAAGTCTCCCCAAGCACTAGATGGCCCCATTGCAAACCTCTGGCAATGCCCCAGCTTTAATCATGCAAATAAGGAAAATGATACCACTCTAATGGCAGAAAACGAAGGGCAACTGAAATGCTTCTTGATGAGGATAAAATTGGAGACTGAAAAAGCTGGCTTAAAACTCAACATTCAGAAAACTAAGATCATGGCATCCAGTCCCATCACTTCATGGCAAATAGATGGGGAAAAAGTGGAAACAGTGATGGACTTAATTTTCTTGGGCTTCTAAATCACTGCAGACAGTGACTGCAGCTGTGAAATTAAGAGATGCTTGCTCCTTGAAAGAAAAGCTATGACATACCTAGACAGCATATCTTTGCCAACAAAATCCATATAGTCAAAGCTATGGTTTTTTTTTTTCCAATAGTCATGTATGGATGTGAGAGTTGGACCATAAAAAAAGCTGAGTGCCAAAGAATTAACTGATGCTTTTGAATTGTAGTGCTGGAGAAGATTCTTGAGAGTCCCTTGGACAGCAAGGAGATCAAACCAGTCAATCCTAAAAGAAACCAACCCTGAATATTCATTGGAAGGACTGATGCTGAAGCTGAAGCTCCAATACTTTGGCCACCTGATATGTAGAGCTGGCTCGTTGGAGAAGATCATAATGCTGGGGAAGATTGAAGGCAGGAGGAGGAGGGGGTGACAGAGGATGAGATTGTTGGATGGTATCATCAACACAATGGACAAGTTTGAGGAAATTCTGGGAGATGGCGAAGGACAGAGAAGCCCGGTGTGCTGCAATTCCCAGGGTTGCAGAGTCGGACCTCACCTCTGGTGAGGTGAGCTAAAGCATTAAGCAGAAAGAAACCAAAGCCCATGGTAACTTACTGGAGTTGAACAACCCTGTTTGCCTGGGCCATTTCTCCCTCCAGACTGTTACATGAGAAATAAGTTCTTGTAACCAAGCAGGACCCTATGTGGCTTTCCCAAGACATACCCTCCGAAGCCACTCATATCCTCCGCCTGTCTTTATTTTGTAGAAGAACTTTAGCATCCTCAGCCTTCCCTGAGTTCCAAAGAATAAATTTAATCAGAGAAGTGAGAAAATGTAAAAGCAAAGGAAAACAGTCAAGCAAGAAAAATAATAAGAGTTTAGCCATTAAGTAAATTCAAGGACTTTTAGGGCCTCATTAAGGGCTATAGATAATATTCTGAGCCATGTCCTTTGAGCTGCTTTGCAGATACTGAAACTCCCACTAGGTGGAAGAAGTTAACTGTATGCTGCCCACAAGAATGTAGGCTGCAGACCAGCTGGAATCAGAAGGGTGATGATGTTGATTCCTAATTACCTCACCACCAATCAATCAGAAGAATGTATATGAGCTGATCACACACCCTGTAACCCTCTTGCTCATCCTATCTTTAAAAACCTTTCCCTGAAGGCCACTGAGGAGTCTGGGCCTTTTGAGGATTAGCCGCCTAGACTCTGCTTGGTGTCTGCAATAAAAGCTGCATTTTCTTTCACCACAACCTAGTGTCATTAGGTTGACTTTCCTTCATACAGTTAAGTGGACTCAAGTTTGCTTTGGTAACACCCCCATTTCATTTAAATCACTATATTTTGGGGTGTCTATTATTGCAGCATACTCTGTCCTCTAATTTAGGGAAGCTCACAGAGGAAACTCTGGCTAACCAAAACTCAGGGCAGGAACTGAAAGAGCTCCAGGCATCTCCAGGGCACCCCAAAAGGATGAATCAACCTTGACCTCCTGTAAGGAGTCTGATTTTCTATTTTGCGTTCTGTATCCTTCTACAATCACACTTTTATACTCATATCCATTTTTAAAATCATAATTTTAAGTAAAACTTTTATATTCTGCTTTTCAAATTTGTCATACTTTTGTGGCAGTATGTCTCTCAACTTCATGTATAACTGATGATGATTTAAACTGAACCACTATCAGTTACACTAACCACTATTTCATCATTCTATACTTTTCACCTGTATTATTTTATGAATTAGTGATATACATAATACCCAGTACAAAGTTAATTATGCACAAATTACCATCAGTCACTTTTCTTCCAGCTTTATTGAGGAACAATTTTCAAATAAAATTGTAAGATATTTAAGGTAGTGTACAATGTAACGAATTGTGTCCATTGTAAAAGGATTCCTGCCATCAAGTTCACGCATCCATCACCTCAGTGTTTCCTTTTTTTTTTTTTTTTTCGGAGGCGGGGGGAACATTTAGGTTTTACTTAGCAAATTTCAATTGTACATCCAGAAGTGGAATTGCTTGATCATGTGGTCGTTCTACTCTGACTTTCTTGAGACACAGCCACAGTGTTTTCCATAGCAGCTAAACTCGTTTGCAACCCCACCAACGAGGCACAAGGTTTCCCTTTTCGCTACATCCTTGCCAGCTTTTATCTAGGTTTTTACTTATTAACAGTGCAGAAACCAAGGTTATGGACTGTCTGGGGTTTTGCTCTTTCAAAACATAACCTGAATGACAGTTAATTTTGAGGTACTAAATGTCAGAATCGATTCTGCATTCATTCCAAATGGAATGTCTCAACCTGTCTACACACGTCCATTCACTTGCGCTCGAGTCATTTATAAATCAGTCCTTCAGGGGAACATTAATGGGGTCAGAACCAGAGGGTTTCTGCGAGGCAGCCGGGAGAGAAGGCTTGTGGGTAAACCGGTCCCGGCTTACCGCCTCAGCAAGGGGACTAGCCTAAGCCCAGACCTTGGGCTGCACAGCCGGAAGAGAACACCAGAGGAGAGCTGACGCGGTTGAAGAAAAGAAGGCGGAATGATCACCCGCCAACAAGATAAAGAGCGAGCCCAGAGCACTGCTGCCAGCACCAACCGGCAGCCCGGTCCTGCCCAGCCCACTGCTGAGGAATGAGGAAGTGAGGAGGCGGGGCCTCCGAAAGGGAAGGCGGGGCCACCTGGGCTGGGAGAGGCGGGGCCGCCCGGGGTGTGAGAGGCGGGGCCCGCAGGGCTGCGGAGGAGAGCCGCCGGGGGCCTGCGGAAGGTGGGGCGCGGAGGCGGGTGGGGTGGGACACGGGGGAGGGCTCGGTGCCGGGCAGGGGGCGAGAGGCTGGGTCACTAGGGGAAGGTGAGGCGGGGCTTCTCTAGGACGGAGACTCCGGAGGCGCAGCGGGAGAGCGGGGTGCCGCCAGGGAGCGAGGATAAACTCCGGATCTCAGTCCAGTCCTGGGCTTCCTCCTCCCAAGAAAGCCTCCCGGCCCCGCGGCCCCTAGCAACCGCGCGACAGTTTCGCTGCTGCGGACAGGATTTTCTTTATGATAGATTATTTGCATTTCAGAGACACGCCCATATGGGCTAACCCCGATTCTGTTACATTTAATAAAGGAACAATGGATTAACCAGACGTAATAAACATTTACTTCTTGGCCACACTCTGAAGGAAAAGCCTTTAGTATAGTTAATATACAGTATCTCACAATGTCTATCAGAAGCTCATTTCTTGTGGCAGGTTCAAATATCAGAATATAATCCTAAAGTGAACGCAGTTACTTATACGGTGTCACGCTGCCAGACTTATAAACTTGTGAGGTTATTGTCCTCAATTTAAATATCTTTCGACTTTTATGCGATAACCCACTACAGTGCTCTTGCCTGGAGAATCCCAGGGACGGGGGAGCCTGGTGGGCTACCGTCTATGGGGTCGCACAGAGTCGAACACAACTGAAGCGACTTAGCAGCAGCAGCAGCCATTAAAACATGGCTATTAGTTACACTGATTTTGATCTGAGGTGAAATAAATCATGTCCCCAAACCAAAACTTGATACATTAAAATCCTGATATTTAGCAAACTTTGTTGCAGTTATTGATTCTAACTCTTTACACCAATGTGGCAAAAGCTTTCTACTGTATTTAATTTATTCATTTTGAAAGTGTTAGAATGTTTAGAACGTTTCACTTTCACCAGATTAAGTTTGAAACAGTGCTTCCTTTGTTTGAGGACACCATAGAATCAGACTAATGCCACACCCTGCCAGAATAATTGGCAAATTAATTTGCTTTTTTGTAACTTTCTATTATCAAGGTTAATTATTTATCAAGGTTAGTATATTTGAACAGCCTCTCTTTTGGTATAGAAACAAATATTTTAAACCGCATACAGTCTACACTGATGAAGGCGAGAGAGGATCAAGATAACGTTCTTTAAATCATTCATTCATTCATTCATTCAACAGTTAACTATTGAGCCAGCGCCTGCTATGTGCTAGGTGTCCTGAAATGTTAACTATTAATTAATATTAGGGATACAAGTTAGATTAAAAGTGTAAACAGAAACAAGGAAGTTGTTTGACATGATACAAATAGTCTAAGATACAGGATTATGTCTATTCACCTTGAACCTTGAGAAAAGGGCATAATTTCTAAGAGAAGAATGACTGGAATAGTTCTAATCTTGCATAACTGCTGGCCTCTGGTTATGACTACTATAAAAATCCTAGGGCTTTCCCTATACAAAGGTGGTGAGGAGGGTAATATCTTCCCCTTGAACTCCTCCCCTTACCTTGAATCAGTGGAAGCTCATTGAGGCCTTCTGAGGTTAAAACGGCAATGTACTTTCACTTTTATTTTGGAGAGGGAAATTTTAAACTTTTGGAATGTGGTTTAGACAGCTGCTTATTGAGATTTCATCATGTGATGATTGAATATATAGCCCATGGTGCTTGCTAAGAGATGTTTTATAAATACATTATTTTATCACAAGTCACATTCATAATAATTAAAATGTATTGTGTTACACTAAGTTTTCTCTGCTGCTGCTGCTAAGTCGCTTCAGTCGTGTCCGACTCTGTGCGACCCCATAGACAGAAGCCCACCAGGTTCCCCCATCCCTGGGATTCTCCAGGGAAGAACACTGGAGTGGGTTGCCATTGCCTTCTCCAATGCATGAAAGTGAAAAATGAAAGTGAGTCGCTCAGTCGTGTCCGACTCTTCGCGACCCAATGGACTGCAGCCTACCAGGTTCCTCTGTCCATGGGAGTTTCCAGGCAAGAGTACTGGAGTGGGGTGCCACTGCCTTCTCTGAAGTTTTCTCTATATAACAATTTAATATCAAAGTGCTTCATAGTTTCCTCAGGATGTGCCCTGAAAAAAGCCCTATTTATACACAGAGTACTAAAGGCACGGTCTGCTTGTGCCTATTCAAATGAACCCCCTTGTTGTACAATGGCAGAGCTCTAATTCATTTTCTTCAACTCATTTCCCAAGGGACCGTGGCCTAACATGTGGCAAGAACCAAAGACAAAATCACTATGTATTAGTTGCAGTATTCTGTAAAAGGAGATAATCTATAGTCACCATGATGTATGAGTAAACAATATTACATATTACAAAAAGAGTATTTGTATAAGCAAGACAAATAAATACAAATGCTGAGTTATGCTTTATTATTTTTAAAACAAATATTAGTGCTCTTGTACAGTAATATAATAATATAGACTAAAAGAGTGATTTACCCTTTGTGATAGAAATTTATTAAACTAGTACACCTGTTTGTGCATTTATTCATTCATTCACTCTATCATTAATCATCGAAAGTGAAGTCACTCAGTCGTGTCCGACTCTTAGCGACCCCAGAACTATAGCCTACCAGGCTCCTTTGTCCATAGGATTTTCCAGGCAAGAATACTGGAGTGGGTTGCCATCTCCTTCTTCAGGGGATCTTCCTGACCCAGGGATCCAACCGGGGTGTCCCGCATTGTTCAGTTCAGTCGCTCAGTCGTGTCCGACTCTTTGCGACCCCATGAATCGCAGCACACCAGGCCTCCCTGTCCATCACCAACTCCCAGAGTTCACTCAGACTCACGTCCATCGAGTCAGTGATGCCATCCAGCCATCTCATCCTCTGTCATCCCCTTCTTCTCCTGCCCCCAATCCCTCCCAACATCAGAGTCTTTTCCAATGAGTCAACTCTTCACATAAGGTGCCCAAATGATCTCCAGTAGCGTGTTGGGCACCTACTGACCTGGGGAGTTCCTCTTTCAGTATCCTACCATTTTGCCTTTTCATACTGTTCATGGGTTCTCAAGGCAATAATACTGAAGTGGTTTGCCATTCCCTTCTCCAGTGGCCCACATTGTGTCAGACCTCTCCACCACGCCTGTCCATCTTGGGTAGGCCCACAGGGCATGGCTTAGTTTCATTGAGTTAGACAAGACTGTGGTCCTAGTGTAATTTGATTCACTGGTTTTCTGCGATTATGGTTTCAGTGTGTCTGTTCTCTGATGCCCTCTTTCAACACCTACCATCTTACTTGGGTTTCTCTTACATTGGATATGGGGTATCTCTTCACAGCTGCCCCAGCAAAGTGCAGCCACTGCTCCTTACTTTGGATGAGGGATATCTCCTCACCGCCGCCCCTCCCGACCTTGAACATGGAATAGCTCCTCTAGGCCCTCTGGTGCTCGTGCAGCCACCGCTCCTTGAACGTGGGGTTGCTCCTCCTGGCCACTGCCCCTGGCCTCCTGTGTGGGGCAGGTCCTCCTGGCCACCTCCCCTGGTCTCTGGTGGGGGTAGCATCTCTTGGCTGCTCCTGCATTGTCGCAGCCTGGCTCTCTCGGCTGCTGCCCCTGACCTCAGACGTGGGGTAGCTCCTCCCAGCTGCCACCCCTGACCTCGCACGCAGGGTAGCTTCTCTCAGCCACCGCCCCTGACCTCAGACTCAAATCTTTTCAGTCTCTGTCTAGTCAGTACTCCTACATAACTGTGGGCTTGAAGGAGATCTAACCAGTCAATCCTAAAGGAAGTCAGTCCTGAATATTCATTGGAAGGACTGATGCTGAAGCTAAAGCTCCAATACTTTAGCCACCTGATGCAAAGAGCCAACTTATTGGAAAATACCCTGATGCTAGGAAAGATTGTAGGCAGGAGGAGAAGGGGATGCCAGAGAACAAGATGGTTGATAGCATCACTGACTGAATGTACATGAGTTTGAGCAAGCTCTGGGAGATGCTGAGGACAGGGAAGCCTGATGTGCTGCAGTCCATTGGGTCACAAAACGTTGGACATGACTGAGGATTTGTGCAACAACTCTACTGGCACTTGTATAAAATAAAGCATTCAAAGATGCAGGATTTTTTCATTAGGAATTGTTGACTCATACCTACTCAATCTGAACATCCAAATCTTGATTCTGATAAAGTCAGAGAGAATCATATTGCAGGGGCTTTTATAAGAAAAGGGAAAACATTGTTTAAAATGCTGAACTTAATCTTTGAAGGAGAAGTATGCACATTTATCTCTTTATTCATGAATAATAAATTTCAGTTTAGAATTTCTGGTGTTTGTTCCTACTTTTGTTGCCATCAGGCTTTTTTTTTTCTCCTTAGCTAGTTTAGTAGAAGTAATAGCTTGAATGCTTGCCTAGTTGTTTCTGAAATCCTGTTTTGATTTATTACAAAGCCTTAAACTTTAAATGGAGAAGGCAATGGCAACCCACTCCAGTACTCTTGCCTGGAAAATCCCATGGATGGAGGAGCCTGGTAGACTGCAGTCCATGGAGTCGTGAAGAGTCGGACATAACTGAGTGACTTCATTTTCACTTTTCACTTTCATGCATTGGAGAAGGAAATGGCAACCCACTCCAGTGTTCTTGCCTGGAGAATCCCAGGGATGGGGAAGCCTGGTGGACTGCTGTCTATGGGGTAGCATAGAGTTGGACACGACTGAAGCGACCTAGCAGCAGCAGCAGCAGCAAACTTTAAACAATTATTTGCTTTTAATATTGATTATTTAAAAAAATTGATTTCTCTGGAACATGCTATATCTCAAATACCCTCCCATCTCCCAGCAGCACACTGGATATCTAGTCATTAAATGCTTTCAGTATGTGGAATATCCATACTTTTCAAAATGTTTTCTGCAGCTACCTAAAATTCTCTTCTTAGTTTATTTATTGACTATGAAATTCAGCAGTAGAAAAATTTCTTAGTTTGGTATAAAGGAAAGAATTGCTGAGTTGACATGAAAAGCTATTGTTCTATGTTACTCCTATATTTCACTAATAATCTGTGTTCTATCCTATGATTTAACAGGTGAAAGTTTTGCTTTGTAATTATGTCAGGCCAATTATGTTTGAGACACATATATGGCTTATAGTCAGGACAGCAAATAGGATTCTTTAACTGAGCTGCTATTAGATATTTGAGGGTGACTCAAACTACCAGGCTCAGGAGAAAATTAGTGGAAAAATGTATTATTATGTTTACTGTGGTTGTAGGCAGATGATGAAAGAAAACCTGAATATACTATTATTTCTCAGATTTTCCAAATATGAGAATATTAACTTAAAAAGTATGCCATTTGTCTTAATTTTTGTTGTACATCTCACTTTTATATTAACAAAACTTCAAAGTTATATATTATATATGCTTATTTTGAAACATAGTTTGAAATTCAAGTTTCACAATAAAAACAAGCAAAAGTTAAAAAAAATGTGTACACATCTAGGAAAAATCGAAATCAATGAAATATTGGCTCATGTGTCTGCATAAGTCTCTGGTCATGTGTACTGCATGAATGTCAAAGACAGAGAGTATCAAAGACAATTATCACATTAGTGAAAAGGCTGATTCTTGTCTAATTTGTCAACCACAGCAGAGTATGACACACAAAATCCCCTGGTTTCTCCAAGTCCAAAAAAAGAAAAAAAATAAAACAAAACAAAAAGCAGTCCTTTTGATGGGCACAGAAAAATCCTCACCAACAACAAGAGTGGCAACAGACTGGGGATGGGGTAGCTATCTGCCTTCTCTAACTGTTGAGTTACCTCCTGATTTCAACTAAATCATCTTAACTCCCTTTTGAGAAGTAATCTTTTCATTTTTTCTGAAACATTCTCATTAGTACTGATGTTGTGAAATTGCATATATTATGTCTCACAGGTTTTTCAATATGTGATAGGCAGTATGTTAGTGTTAGTTGCTCAATCGTGTCCAATTCTTTGTAGCCCCATGGACTCTAGCCCACCCAGCTTTTCTGTCAATGGAATTCTCCAGGCAAAATACTGAAGTGGGTAGCCATTTCCTTCTCCAGGGGATCTTCCCAACCCAGGGATCAAACCTGGCTCTCCCGCATTGTCGACAGATTCTTTACTATCTGAACCGTCTGACCCACCAGGGAAAGGAAGTATCAGTCTATGCCAAGGCAATACAGTCTGTTGTAGGCTCTTAGATGGAAATAATTAATGAAATTAACATTAAATATGTTCAAAAATACATTATATTTGTTATACATGTCTTTTAATTATTGTTTTCTTTTGGAATAAAAGCAAATCAATGCTAATTCTTTTATTTCATGAATGCTATTTTCAATGAACTCATCAATGAATACCTGGATATTTCAAATAATAAGTATACAATGATCTTAGCGAGAAGCAAACAACTGCTTAGTATTGGAAATATCACAAAGGAATATTTTATTGGGTCTATAATTGAGAATAATTTTTCAACAAAGCAGGGTGACTATACACTTTTCTGGGAGATCATTTCTTTGAAAGTATTTCATTTAATATATGTTTCACATACCTTTAGCCATCAGTATGATCAAAATAGGGTTTGAATATTATTTATATGACTTAGAGTTGTCCCTTAATATTTCTGAGTTTCTGTTTTTAAATTAGTCACTATGTATTTTACAAAGTTGCTGTGAGACTCAAAAGAATGCATGAATATAAAATAATGTGATGTGTATAGCTTGGTGGTTGAAGCATTCATGTGGCCCTGTATTTAGGTAAGTCCAGCTTTGATGTGGGGCTTCTTGACTTATTAACTGTACACCATGAGCATGTACTTAAAATTTTGAAACTTTAGTTTCTTTACTTGTAAAGTGAGGATAGTGATAGTACTTACCCTACTAGATGCAGTAGGATGTTTTGAGATAACGCATGTAAAATACTTACCACAGTGCTACATGCATGGTCTCTCAATCAGTGCTGGCTATTAATACTTTTGTTGTAGAAATCAAAATATGAAAGGTGTTATACTATTTTAATTCATCTTTTAATTCTTTCATCCTTTGGCACCTTGGGAATGACAGGCCTGATTCCAAGATGTCTTTCTTAAAAAAAAAAAAAAAGCTTTTATTTTTTAAAAAATATAAAAGTAATATGTCGATGAGAGATCACTTGAAAAGTATAGGTTGATAGAAAAAGTCACACTTAAAATCATCCACAGCCCCATTACAATCACCAATAACACTTTGGCATATTTATTTTCAGAGTATTTTCATGCATGAAAAGTATTAGCAGCACATTATAATTACTCATAAAATATGCTCCCATATGATTATTCATTAATTTAGTGAACATTTATTTATATAAACAAGTAAGAGTTTGAAGTTTGGCTCATCACTCAGTATCTGTGTGATCTTGGACAAGTTGCTTAATTATTTGTTTCTATAAAACAAAAATACAAATAGTACCTCTTTTCAAAAAGCATACCTGGGTCATTTAATGAGGAAATGCATACAGTGCACGTGGCAGGAGGTTCAGTATATAGTAAGTTCCTAAAACTGGTCCTCTCACCTCTTACATCTTTCTGTTGTAATCCGCTCAGATTTTAGTGCCATATAAATAATATTATGTCACAGAGTCCATCCTTAATTATAGTAGTTATCTATTGCTACATAACTAATAGTTCCCAAACTTGCAGCTTTAACCACAACAAAAATTTATAATTCACACATCTTCTGAAAGGCAGGAATCTGTGAGAATTGTTGCTCCATGGTTATATTCAGGGTCATTCATATGGTTGCAGTCAAGCTGTTGAGTTGGGCTATATCTAAAGATTTGTCTGTGACTGGAAGTTCTCATTCTAAGCTTACTCATGTAATTAACATCAGGAAGCATCCATCCTTCATCATTTTTATAGAGCTACTCCTGACATGGCTTTCCCAAGAATGAATGATAAGGAAGGGAGACAAATAAAGAGAGAAAGAGTGAATAAGATGGAGCCACAGTATGTTTTATAACAATCCGAAGTGGTGTACATCTATCTGACTTATTCTTTTGGTCACTCAGACAATCTTATTATTTTGGTCACCGTACAATATGGAAGGGTACTACAAAAGTATGTATACCAGTAATTGTAATCATTCTGGGCTATTCTCAGAGATTGGTTACTATAGTCAGTTTCCCTATTAACAAAAATTTAAAGGCTGCCTTGATCTTCTGAGTTGCTGAAACTTTTTATTCTTGTTATCTATCACTTAGACGAAGCTCTTGATATCACTTCACCTGTCTTCCTACATTTTTACCTGTATTACATGACTCTCTTCTATAGAGTGCATGTTTGTTCTTAAGCAAATCATCCATACCACCAGCTTCATGATTTTGCTTACTACATGCTTTTCTGTTAAATTTCACTATACCCTATTTACGAGAAATTTAAATTCTTTCTACTGTTCAAAGTCCATTCTAAATCTCTCCATGAAAATTTTTATTATTTTTACAATGGATGGTTTCTTTCTTTTAGAATTCTGAATGCTCTCCCTGTAAACTTGTATAGCAAGTTTATAATGGCTAGTATTCTGGTATTTATATTCTACTCTAATCCTCATAAATTGATGAACTGATATCATGAGACCCACTCATCTGTTTGAATCCTCTTCAGTATCTGGCACAGAGTATAGTAGATACAATGTACACATCAAATATTTGCTCTAGTTAAAGAATCACTTAATGCATGCTGGCATGTAAAGAGTAATAAAAGAAGGGCAGTGGCATGATTCAGAGAAAGGAATGGCACCCTACTCCAGTACTCTTGTCTGGAAAATACCATTGATGGAGGAGCCTGGTGGGCTTCAGTCTGTGGGGCTGCACAGAGTCAGACACGACTGAAGCGACTTAGCAGCAACAGCAGTGGCATGATTTTCAGTGTGATTGAATTTTTCTAACTGTTGTCAATTCCCTTTACTTTTGCCAAAAGATGGACAGGTAGCAGACTCATTAGGTTAATTTTGAAGATGTGGATTTGGTTATAATTTTAAATGGACATCAGCACTTTTTATTGTGAATAGTAATGTTAAAATGTCATTTAATGGAATGCACATATGCAGAGAAATGTCCTTGAATGCAGTGAAGAGAAGATAATTGCATTAATTCTCTTCTTTTAATTCTACTAGCATATTTTCTAGGTGTAGCTGTTGATAGGAAACATAATATACTGAAAAAGGTTCCCTGTTTTGGATTGTCCTATAGAAGGAGACTCAAGCTCAAGTAAAATATTATTTAAATTTTAGGTCCATAGTCTTGTTAGTTTTCTTTTTTGTTTGTTTTTACAAAAAAGGAAAATATAAAAGCAAAAGCAGGTACAAGGTTTGAGAATTGCTGAATTTTAATGAATCCATAATGTTGTAAGCATGCCAGAGTAAGGCGCTCAGATATTGCATTCTCATTTTCCACTTTCTGATTTTAGCGCATTTATAATTGAGTAAGCATATAATAGGGGCTTCTACATGACTTTATTTTTTTGGGCTCCAAAATCACTGCAGATGGTGATTGCAGCCATGAAATTAAAAGGAAGAAAAGTTATGACCAATCTAGACAGCATATTCAAAAGCAGAGACAGTACTTTGCCAACTAAAGCCTGTCTACTCAAGGGTATGGTTTTTCTTGTGGTCATGTATGGATGTGAAAGTTGGACTGTGAAGAAGGCTGACAGCATTAGGCAAATACATTATTTCACTTACAGCCTTAAGCTTACAGAATTTGGTGTCTAATTTCAAGGAAATTTTAATAAAGCTATTATTAATTGAGAGATATAGCTTAGATATTACAAAATATAATGTAGTATATGTTTGTTACTAATGTATCACTAAATCACTAAACTAAAAAGGAGAAAATAATTTTCATATCTAGTGGATCTTATTTATTTCTTTAGATGTTTACAAGATAGTGTGCACACTGCATTATAGCATGAATTCCAAAATCTAGGATCTTCTTTCTCTACCCAATGCAGAGACTCGGCAATTTTTCCAAGAATGTTCTATACATGACTGTTTTCTTCCTCTGATTTCTGAGTCATACTGAAATGGATGCTTCGAGTGATCCTTTAGTGGCATTCATCCTCAGTGAATGCTAAAATCTGTTTTATCCGTAGTCTAGTAATACGAGCTTCTTCTCTAAGCTAGACATTTTGCATGTATTGTCTCATTTCATTGTGTTACCATAATACCTGCAAGGACAAGTATAATTACATACACATATAAGATAACAAAATTGAGTATTATACCAGTTATCAAAATTAAAAACAATACCCTATGCAGACAAAGGAACCAACATGATAGATACTAGTGAAGAAGTGAAGAAAAGCAGCTTTTTCCTTAGCTATATTTAACATAAATTGGTTGGGAAGTTTTCTTTTTTTTTTTTCCCCATTAAAATTGAAACCTTTCTTGGAAATTAAAAAAAAAATCATTAGACAATAGTATTCAGGGATTATAAATGGTTGGATTTTATTAATCTACTATTGTAAACAACAAACATTAAAACACCTTTTTTATTGTCATATTATAGACAATGAAAGTGATTTAGAGCAATCAAGCATTCGAGCCTAGGGCATGTAATTAACATTTGGCAGACAAAATTAAGTTCAATGTTCATGTGACCTTCAGCTTTATTCTCTTTATTAACTAAAATCTACTTCATTCTTCTAGTCATGATAATGTATTTTCTTTAACACAATGCTTTCAATTTTTAAAAAATATTCCCAGCAGTCTTATAATGAAAACTTTAATTTTAACTATAACTTTAGTAACATTGAAATATACAAATAAGAAAATTAAAAATTACTTATACATTTTCTCTTATTTAAATAAACATGTACTTTCAGATGTATACACATTTTTATTTATATAAAATTGAATTTATTTTAATGAATACAATTTTAATCATTTTTCCTCAATAATTTTATTGTCATTTATTGTCATTGATCATTTCCCTGTAACATGCTTTGATTTTAGCCAATATTTAAAAAAAAAAAAAAAACATTATCTGAAGAGGTTAAAGAGAACTAGCATGCCTACCTTAGAGTAAGGAACTAAAGTATATTGTTTGATAAATAACTAAACTCATATAGATCACTACTGGCAGAATCTCAGGTGGAACCCAGTCTCTTAAATGCTATTAATTTATTTCCAATAGGCTACTCAGCTTTAATGTAATTCTTTATCAGCTATATCTAGCCTAAACTGTCACTTCTGAATTTAGTACTGTGTGATTTAAAGATATTCTATTAAAAATGTCACTGGAGAAGGAAATCAAGATGGTGGAATAAGAAGACCTGAATAAAGGAATCAATGCAAAAATAAAATATAATACTTGTAAATATATATGAACCAACATAGAAACACTAAAACACATATAGGAAATTTTAAAAGATATAAAGAAAGAAATAGCTAGTACTACAATTATTGTAAAGCAATTTAAGATCCCGTTTATATCAATGGATAGATCATCCAGACAGAAACCCAACAAGAAAATATTGACCAGATGGAATAAATTTGATCAGAAGAAATATCTTCAGACTCAGTTCAGTTCAGTTGCTCAGTCGTGTAAAACTCTTTGCAACCCCATAAATCGCAGCACACCAGGCCTTCCTGTCCATCACCAACTCCCGGAGTTCACCCTAACAAACTCATGTGCATCGAGTCCTCTGTCGTCCCTTTTTCCTCCTGCCCCCAATCCCTCCCAGCATCAGAATCTTTTCCAATGAGTCAACTCTTCACATGAGGTGGTCAAAGTATTGGAATTTCAGCCTCAGCATCAGTCCTTCCAATGAACACCCAGGACTAGTCTCTTTTAGGATGGACTGGTTGGATCTCCTTGCAGTCCAAGGGACTTTTAAGTGTCTTCTCCAACACCATAGTTCAAAAGCATCAATTCTTTGGTGTTCAGCTTTCTTCACAGTCCAACTCTTACATTCATACATGACCAATGGAAAAACCATAGCCTTGACTAGACAGATCTTTGTTGACAAAGTAATATCTATGCTTTTGAATGTGCTATCTAGGTTGGTTATAATATTCCCTCCAAGGAGTAAGTGTCTTTTAATGTCATGGCTGCAATCACCATCTGCAGTCATTTTAGAGCCCCCCAAAATAAAGTTGGACAATGTTTCCACTGTTTCCCAATTCTTTCCCATGAAGTGACGAGACCGGATGCCATGATCTTCGTTTTCTGAATGTTGAGCTTTAAGCCAACTTTTTCACTCTCTTTCTTCACTTTCATCAATAGGCTTTTTAGTTCCTCTTCACTTTCTGCCATAAAGGTGGTGTCATCTGCATATCTGAGGTGATTGATATCTCCCGGCAAACTTGTTTCCAGCTTGAGCTTCTTCCAGTCCAGCGTTTCTCATGATATACTCTGCATAGAAGTTAAATAAGCAGGGTGACAATAGACAGCCTTGATATATGCCTTTTCCTATTTGGAAATAGTCTGTTGTTCCATGTCCAGTTCTAACGGTTGCTTCCTGACCTGCATGTAGATTTCTCAAGAGGCAGGTCAGGTGGTCTTGTATGCCCATCTCTTTCAGAATTTTCCACAGTTTATTGTGATCCACACAGTCAAAGGTTTTGACATAGTCAATATAGCAGAAATATGTTTTTCTGGAACTCTCTTGCTTTTTCCATGATCCAGCGGATGTTGGCAATTTGATCTCTGGTTCCTCTGCCTTTTCTAAAACCAGCTTGAACATCAGGAAGTTCACAGTTAACATTTTGCTGAAGCCTGGCTTGGAAAATTTTGAGCATTACTTTACTATTGTGTGAGAAATCTTCTGAATATTGCATCCCAAAACAGCAGAATACATAATTTTTAAAGTCAACATGGAATACTCTCTTGGCGAAATCATATGCTAATCCATGAAACAAATTTAAGGCTGAAAGTTAAATAAAATGGAGAAGACTGGTCATATCAAGCACCTTTTTCAATCACAACAGTATGAGACTAGAAATTAACAAGCAAGAATCTAAAAAAAAAAAAAAAACACCATAAACATGTGGAGTCAAAACATTATGTTACTAAGCAACCAGTGGGTCAATGAAAATGTCAGAAGAAATTTTAAAAATTGCTTTCAGACATACACAAATGAAAATACAACATTTCAAAATCTATGAGATGCAGCAAAAGCAATTCTAAGGATGTTTATAGCAACAAAGTCAACCTCAGGAAATAAGAAAAATCTCAAATAGACCTTAAACAAAACAAAAGCAAAAATAAACAAATGGGACTACATCAACCTAAAAAGCTTTTGCACAGTGAAGGAAGCAATCAGCAAAACAAAAAGGTTACCTACTGAATGGGAGAAGATATTTACAAATGATATATTGGATGTGGGGTAAATATCCAAAATATATCAATACAAAGAACTCATATAAGTTAATATTAAAAAACAAAATATGGTACATTTTTCAAGACGAGATATACAGATGGCCAGCATGAACATGAAATGATGCTCACCATCACTAATCATCAGGGAAATCAATCCAAAACCAAAACGATGTGTCACATCACACCAGTCAGAATGGATATTAACAAAAAGACAACAAACAACAAGTGTTGCTGAGGATGTGGAGAAATAGGAAACTCTCATGCACTGTTTTTGTGAATATAAATTGGTGTAGGCACTATGAAAACCATATGGAGAGATCTCATAAAAATAAAAATACTATTATAGGATCCAGCTATTCCACTCCTGTATATGTTTATCCAAAGAAAACGAAAACTCACACTGAGGAAACCAGAATTGAAAGAGACACATGTACCCCAATGTTCATCACAGCACTGTTTATAATAGCCAGCACATGGAAGCAACCTAGATGTCCATCAGCAGATGAATGGATGAAAAAGCTGTGGTACATATACACAATGGAGTATGACTCAGCCATTAAAAAGAATACATTTGAATCAGTTCTAATGAAGTGGATGAAACTGGAGCCAATTAAACAGAATGAAGTAAGCCAGAAAGAAAAACACCAATACAATATACTAATGCATATATATGGAATTTAGAAAGATGGTAATGATAACCCTGTGTGTGAGAGAACAAAAGAGACACAGATGTATAGAACAGTCTTTTGGACTCTGTGGGAGAGGGAGAGAGTGGGATGATTTGGGAGAATGGCACTGAAACATGTATAATATCATATATGAAATGAATCACCAGTCCAGGTTTGATCATAATACAGGACGCTTGGGGCTGGTGCACTGAGACGACCCAGAGGGATGGTACAGGGAGGGAGGAGGGAAGAGGGTTCAGGATGGGGAACACGTATATACCTGTGGTGGATTCATGTTGCTGTATGGCAAAACCAATACAATGTTGTAAAGTAATTAACAATTAAAATAAATAAATTAAAATAAATTNTAATACAGGACGCTTGGGGCTGGTGCACTGAGACGACCCAGAGGGATGGTACAGGGAGGGAGGAGGGAAGAGGGTTCAGGATGGGGAACACGTATATACCTGTGGTGGATTCATGTTGCTGTATGGCAAAACCAATACAATGTTGTAAAGTAATTAACAATTAAAATAAATAAATTAAAATAAATTTTAATATAAAATAAATTATAAATTTGTATTAAAAAAAACAAAAACACTCCTTTGAAAGCACACATGCACACTTTTGTTTATTGCAGCGTTAGTTACAATAGCGAAGATATGGAAGCAAACTAAGTGCCCATTAATAGATGAATGGATGAAGAAAATGAGGTACACACATATAAATAATATTCAGCTATATAAAAGAATGAAATATTGCCATTTGTGACAGCATTATTGACCTAGTGGGTATTATGCTAAATGAAGTCATACAGAGAAAGACAAATACTGTATTATTTCATTTACTTGTGGAACTTAAAAACAAAATAAATAAACAAATATAACAAAGCAGAAACAGAGTTCTAAATACAGAAAACAAACAGGTGATTTCAGATGGAAGGGAGTAAGACAGAAAACAAAAGTTTCTTTAAAATTAAAATTAAAAAGAATACAGAAAATAACACCATTATTAGAGAGACACACTCAGAGCATACATCAAAATTACAATTGTTATTTCAAACATATCACAGATATATTAAATATAATAAAAGCATAAGCATATCACATAATACCTTCAGAGAAATACAGGAAAGAGGTTAATCAAAGTTAAAATGAAATGAAGAAAAATAATTTTGTTTAAATTTGGAAAAAAAGAATAAGAACTAAAGATTAGAAAATGACATCCAACATACTGATAATAGCAGTCGCTGAAGAAGAAAAACAACTCCATAAAACAGAATAAATTAGAACTAAACTAAAAAAATTGGATTTTTTTGATTATATATATAGAATGATAACATCATGTAGTTGACAATAGTAACAAAAAAATCAGTACTAACTATAATTCAACTATTGGAATGTAAAATAAAAATTGTAGCTCACTAGCTGAAATAAGTAATTATTTATAAGGAAATTATTATTAGTATTTTTCAGAAAGAATAGTATAAATCAGATGAAAATCAGCTGAATCTTTAAAGCACTCACAAAAAGGAAATGTAATAAAGCCAGTCTAAGGTCAAGTGGTAAAAATGTTGGAAAGAGAGGTCACAGAGTTTTTCTGTTGCCCAAATATAGGCACACACATGTATGTGCAGATTGGACACACAAAAACACATGAACATAAACTCATACACATACATCACACTAAAAAGAGTAAACAGGGTGTTTTACTGCTAAAATGAAACTGCTAATTGGGCACAGGATAACTTGGTCCTTGAAATAACCCAAATTCAGGACTTCCCTGATGATCCAGTGGCTAAGACTTCACACTCTCAGTGCAGGGGGCCTGGTTTATCACTGACCTGATACCCGGTCAGTGAACCAGATCCCACATACTGCAACTAAGACCCAGTGCAATCAAATAAACAAATAACAATAAACACTTTTTAAGAAACCCAAACGCCAATTTTATCCCTTCTGTGTTATTAAGCATGTATCAATTCTCAAACGAGAATTTATCATAAAGGAAAAACCTACTGGCAAAATTGGAACAATTTAACCTTTAAAAAGGATGATGATTTCAATGTATTGAAACCCATCAAATGGGATTAAATGCCTGAATTCATAGTGATAGTTTAAAACTAATTTTAAAGATTATTAATGCTTAATTATTATTATTTTTACCATAAATAAGATCTTTTATTTGTCACCATTAAGAGTCTGTATTTTAACTGAATCCCTCTCCTACATCCCTCCCCGTACCATCCCTCTGGTTCATCCCAGTGCACCAGCCTCAAGCATCCTGTATCCTGTATCGAACCTAGACTGGCGATTCGTTTCTTATATTATACATGTTTCAATGCCATTCTCCCAAATCATCCCATCCTCTCCCTCTCCCAGTGTCCAAAAGACTGTTCTATACATCTGTGTCTTTTTGTTCTCTCACACACAGGGTTATCATTACCATCTTTCTAACTTCCATATATAAGCCTTAGTATGCGGTATT
>SJXQ01000529.1:279223-303384 GCA_006408695.1 Aepyceros melampus | reverse complement strand
ACAGAACATTTGATTGATCGAAATCTATTAAGCCTCTCTACACTTCTTGGGGAAAAAAGTTTTTGCATTTAGTGCAGTCAACCATTTACTTCTTGAGCCTCAGACTTGCTTACTTGCAATCACTTTTAAATTGGCAGTTATTGAAAACATTATCATCTGTCATATTGTTGATATTTTAAAAAGGATTTCTATGCTAATATTTATAAATCATGTCAACGTTTCACACTTGAAAATTTTCAAAATAACAGATTTCTTTAGTGAGATATCTATGTGTCAAAAAGAGACATGAAAGTGTTCATATATACGATATTTTCCAAAAGAAAAATAGGTTGTGGGGAATTCTAGATAGACAGAAAGTAATGATATATGAAAACTTGGAATTTTTCTTATATGTAAACACATGCAAATTGAGTGTTATGTATTCAGTAAACCGGAACTCCTTATTTTAAGCAATAGATTTCAGTAGCTTTACGAGTCTTCCATGCATAAATATATATTTTTTACTGTTTTCTTTTCTTTTCTTCTTCTTTTTTTTTTTTTTTTTACACAATCGGGCACTATAAAAGATCCAGACACTAGAGTCATGGAATTGTACTGTTCTTTTTCTTAAACCTGCCACACATTGAGTACAATGTTTGAAGCCTAGGCTCTGGAGATGTGGTTGAGGGACTAGCAGGGTCCTTTCAGGTTTCCACTAGGTCAGTANACACAATCGGGCACTATAAAAGATCCAGACACTAGAGTCATGGAATTGTACTGTTCTTTTTCTTAAACCTGCCACACATTGAGTACAATGTTTGAAGCCTAGGCTCTGGAGATGTGGTTGAGGGACTAGCAGGGTCCTTTCAGGTTTCCACTAGGTCAGTATCTTTTTCATAGCAACACAAAGATGTTATGTGTCTTTAAACTATATGGTATTTGAACTAACAATATAAAAGCAATGGAGGGAAAAGTTGCAGATAGTTTAGTCTCATTCTGAGGTTTTAAAATTTGAATTATTTCATTTCTTAACACAAAGTTTTGAAAAGAGGTTTTATTAGGATTGACTGAATCTCAAACTGAATAGTTACTACAGAGGTAATATAGTAGTAATATTACAGGGAGACATAAGGAAATAGTAATATGAAAGAATATCCATGGTTAATAGCAAAAGAAATTAATAAATCCCCCTCAATAAGAAGTAGGAAACTCACGTTTTCTCCTTTGTCACCCTTGCTGCCTTTTTGTCCTGGTTCACCAATTTCACCCTGAATTTGAAATATTTGAGTTAAAATTTGTATCTAATATACCTCACTATCATCTTATGACTAAATTATGTGCTAGCATTTAATGTCACTATTTAAATTGAAAAGCCTAGTGATCACTCTCCTGTACTGACTAATATTGCTGTCTAGAATTGATAAGCATACAGAAAAGCAAAAGTCAACTGAACCCTGAGGAATATTACAGCTGGGGTTTTCAATTCACAAAATAAATTTTGTCTGAAATATCACCAGTATAAACTGATAATGGAAATACACTGATTTATATAAAAATATAATTACACATTAATCAAAAATCAATCTATTTTTTCTCCTAGTTTTCCAACTGCTAAAGTATAATGCATTATCAGCACACTGGTTAACAAATTTTCTTATATAATTTCACAGTAATGCTAGAAAGTATATTCAATTCAAATACAACACAGCTATATATTTAAAATCAAGAGCTTAGAATCTTCACTTACACATTAGTAAAAAATAGAGAGGTACAGGATTATCAAATGTGTATGTAGCTCATTCTTAAATTTTAACTCTACAATATCCAAGACACTGTGGTTAAATGTATACAACTAATTACTTAGTTTCACATTTATATGAGAAACATTAAAAACAGATAAGAGTTTTTGGCATCTGCTAATTTTTCTCACTACCATTGTTCTTGTCTTGTTTAGATCCCACTATTTCACAGGAAAACTCTAATTCTAAGCCCCTAAATTAAAACTTTTGAGCACAAGAAAGCTATACTGAAACTTTGAAAAATATACCTTTAGATTTTATATCTAATCTTAAGAAAGACTATATCTAGGATTTTTGAGAAAAAATTTATTTTTCATGGTATGTACTAACATAAATAAAGAGGACTCACCTTGTCTCCATCTTCTCCAGGGGAGCCAGCAGGCCCCGCAGGCCCTGGGAGACCCACAGGGCCTTGTACTCCATCTCTCCCTGCCGGACCTTGGGGACCTTTTTCTCCCTGCATTGAAAATCCACCAAGTCATTATTGGCTGTAAGAAACCTATGAATTTGCCACTCATAATTTATAAGTGAAGCTACAAGAGTCATACCCTGGCTTCCATATTTAACAAGGAAATTGTTTTGATTTTCACCGAAAATGCATTTTCTCAGTAGCAAATGATAACATGAAGTATCCCGCATTCTTTTGTGACTAAGAACACTACCATTGCTAACCATTTATGAATCTCATAAAAAATAATCAACAATCAACAAAAATAATCAATAGAATTTTCCTTTGAACCACACATCTTCAAATCAAGCATTATGTATTAAAAATCAGATGCATAATGTTTTTGAAAAGTTACTGACCCTTTATGTTCTGTATTGCTACTGAAATAGCTGGGCAGTGGCTGGTAGGCCTCAAAAACCATGAAATGCATTTCCTCACATGCCCAACTTTATAATATTCTTTATGTGTAGATGTTTTTCATTTTTAACAAATGTTTCATGAATTTTTCTAGGTTTTGGTATTTTTATATTCTTGCTTTTGATTCAGAATGAAAAGGTTGTTAGCTTCTTAAATTTTTTTTCTTTATCTTTTGACAGTGGTATTATTTTGCTCTTTTAAAATTTAAGTATGTTGTATAATTGAAAAAGAAGAGCTTTGGTAATGAAAATGGCAAAAATTCCTTTCATAAAAGTGAAGACCTCATCAGTTTTGCACAGTGTTATTTTTTTATTGTACTTGGTAGTTCTAACTTTCCTCCTGTTATACAGTCTGGGAATCCATCATTAGTTCCTGCCTTTACATTATCCTGGCCCCACTATTTACCCCTTTCCCTGTCCCTTACCACCTCCTTCCCAAGTTTTATCTCTTGAATATATTTACTTCACTTTATTTCCACCATTAATATCTTATCCCAAAATACTAGTAGCCTTCCTCTGAACTGTTGAAATACCTCCTTCCTATCTCACGTCTATTCTTACTTCCAAACTATTCCCTATGTTGTAACCAGAGAGACAGATAATCTTAACAACATTCTTTAGTCAATTTATTTGATTACCATTTCTAAGATAAAGAGCAAGCTGCTAGTGCAGTCTCCCCATTACCTGGTTTCTACTGCCTTTGCCATTGCTCTGTATTTCAACTCCTCTAGATCTTTTTTTTAAACTTGATGACATTTCCTTCCCGTTACTTGCCCTTAGCACATGTTGTTCATTTGCCTGGAATGCCCCTAGGAGGACCTTCCACTTAGTTAATTCCTCCATATCTTTTACATTCCATCATCAATGCCCTGTCCANTTTGTCAATTTTATTTATCCTTTCAAAGAACCAGCTTTTGGCTTTGTTGATTTTTTGCTGTGGTCCCTTTTGTTTCTTTTGCATTTATTTCTGCCCTAATTTTTATGATTTCTTTCCTTCTACTCACTCTAGGGTTCTCCATTTCTTCCTTTTCTAGTTGCTTTAGGTGTAGAGTTACGTTATTTATTTGACTTTTTTTTGTTTCTTGAGGTATGCCTGTATTGCTATGAACTTTCTTCTTAGCACTGCTTTTATAGTGTCCCACGGGTTTTGGGTTGTTGTGTTTTCATTATCATTTGTTTCTATGAATATTTTGATTTCTTTTTTTATTTCTTCTGTGATTTGTTGATTATTCAGAAGTAGTGATCAATCCAAGAAGAAGATATAATAATTATAAATATATATGCAGCAAACATAGGAGCACCACAATATGTAAGACAAATGCTAACAACTATGAGAGGGGAAATTAACAATAACACAATAATAGTGGGAGACTTTAATACCCCACTGACATATATGAACAGATAAACTAAACAGAAAATTAACAAAGAAACACAAACTTTAAAGGATACACTAGACCAGTTAGACCTAATTGATATCTATAGAACATTTCACCCCAAAACAATGAATTTCACCTTTTTCTCAAGTGCTCACGGAACCTTCTCCAAGATAGATCACATTCTGGGCCATAAAGCTAACCTTGATAAATTCAAAAAAAATCAAATCATTCCAAGGATCTTTCTGACCATAATGCATTAAGATTAAATCTTAATTACAGGAGAAAAACTATTAAAAGATATATCTTCTTATATAGTTGCCTATTTCCCTTTTGTTTTGTTTTCAGTGATATTTTAATGCAAGTTTAGTGATGACTATGTCAAGGTTCAGTATGCCAAAGTAATATCATGTCACTTAAGTCTAGCTCAATAAGAAAGAATCTCCTGCAATGCAGGAGAGGTAGGGTCAATCCCTGGGTCAGGAAGATCCCCTAGAGGAGGAAATGGCAACCTGCTCCATTATTCTTGCCTGAGACATCCCATGGACAGAGGAACCTGGCAGACTACAGTTCACAGAGTCACAAGAGTCAGACACAACTTACACCACCACCACCACCACCACCACCACCACCACCACTGAGACTATATTTCTTACCAGTTTAGCCTCTATTTTTCCATCTAGGTGTTCTGTGCCCTCTATTTCTCACACTGAAATACATGTCTAGGAAAAATTATGGAGTGGGACTTATGGAGAGATATGTATGTTTTGGTAGAAGAGAGGGAGGGAGAGAAGAAGAGAGAAAGAGAGAAATGTGAGTGGGTTCTTACAACATAATAATATAAAACATTTATTTTCCCAGATGATGGATCTGAAAAATAAACAAAACAACTTTTACAACAGTAAATCTTTTTTCACACATTACCTATGCTCAGGCTGGAAAAAGAAGAATGCTTAGTGGACATTATAAAAGAAAAGAGCTTTAGCCCCGGGAAATGAGATAAATCCCTGAGGACTTTGAGGAGAGAAACAGAGAAACTATCACAAGATGACCAGTCCTTAGACCTGGAAGTCCATCCACAGCACCTGAGAGCCAGGTCAGCTCCCACAGGAACTTCCTATTCATGACAACACTTAAACCACATGAATCCAAGAAGTTACCTGGATTATTTTACAATTGGCTTCTAGTTCAAAGCAGATCATCTATCACCTGCTGAATATTTAATCTACTCTGCCAGGCCTTAACACCTGAGACCCCTTCTACTTATTCAATATATTAAACAGTCTTTTATTCCCAAGGACATGTATTAAGCCCCTCAAAAAAGGTAATGGGTACCTAGATATGTACCACTACACTCAGAATAGCACTCCCAATTCTCAACCAATAATTAAGTCCTCCAAAACTGGGAAGAATAATCCCCAGGTTCATGTCTACTTCCCAGGCCATTATCAGGGTCAAACTGATTGGAAAACTTTCTCAGAACTTGCACAGAGAAAAATCATACTTTTGTCATACAACTTGAGGAAACTGGATATAATCCTGAAAGCAACTGGTAGCATTTGTTGTGTTTTAAATGAGAGATTAGAATATATATATATATATATATATATACACACACACACACATATATATATTATATATATATATATATATGGAATATTATTGTGACTAGTGTAGAAACACTTGTTTTAAATGAGAGATTAGAATATATGAATATACATATATATATATGAAATGTTGTTGTGATAGTGTAGACAATGGAAATAACAAGTGAGGTTAGGAGACAGTCTAAGTAGCATAAATACCCAGAGGAAAAATTGTTAAAAATTTAATTGACTTGGAACAAGGTTCTTAGTTTCTTGGAGTTTAATTATAAAATGAAAATAATAATAAACATACAATTACATTATGAGATTTAACTTGTATGGTTCCTAAGACCATCTGATATAGTGAAACTACATAATATAAAGCTTCTATCACCAAAGTGTTGAGCCCCTAAAGGTAGGAAGTGCATCATGGTCATGGTGGAGAGTTCTGACAAAATGTGGTCCACTGGAGAAGGGAATGGCAAACCACTTCAGTATTTTTGCCTTGAGAACACGATGAACAGCACGAAAAGGGAAAAAAAAATAGACACAGAAAGATGTACTTCCCAGGACAGTAGGTGCCCAGTATGCTACTGGAGAAGAGTGGAGAAATAACTCCAGAAAGAATGAAGAGATGTAGTTAAAGTAAAAACAACACCCAGTTGTGGATGTGACTGGTGGTGGAAGTAAAGTTTGAGGCTGTAAGGAGCAATTTGCATAGGAACCTGGAATGTTAGGTCCATGAATCAAGGCAAATTGGAAGTGGTTAAACAGGAGATGACAAGAGTGAAAACTGACATTTTAGGAATCAGTGAACTAAAGTGGACTGGAATGGGTGAATTTAACTCAGATGACCCTTTTATCGACTACTGTGGGCAAGAATCCCTTAGAAGAAATGGAGTAGCCATCATAGTAAACAAAAGAATACAAAATGCAGTATTTGGATGCAATCTCATAAACGACAGAATGATCTCTGTTCATTTCCAAGGCAAACCACTCAATACCATAGGAATCCAAGAACATGCCAAGACAAATAATGCTAAATAAGCTAAAGGTGAATGGTTCTATGAAGATATACAAGACCTTCTAGAACTAACACCCCCAAAAATGTCCTTTTCATTATAGGGGACTGGAATGCAAAAATTACAATCAATAAATACCTGGAGTAATGAGCAAATTTGGCTTGGTGTACAGAATGAAGCAGGGCAAAGGATAACAGAGTTTTGCCTAGAATGCACTGGTCATAGCAAACAGCCTCTTCTAAAAATACAAGAGAAGACTCTACACATGGACATCACCAGATGATCAATAACAAAATCAGATTGATTATATTGTTTGTAGCCAAAGATGGAGAAGCTCTATACAATCAGAAAAAAAAGACCAGGAACTGACCTTAGCTTGGATCATGAACTCCTTAATGCCACAGACTTAAATTGAAGAAAGTAGGGAAAACCACTAGACCATTCAGGTATGAATAAATCAGATATCTTACAACTATAGAGTGGAAATAGACAAATAGATTCAAGGGATTAGATCTGATAGACAGGGTGCCTGAAGAACTATGGACAGAAGTTCATAACATTGTACAGGAGGCAGGGATCAAACCACTCCCAAGAAAAAGAAATGCAAAAACGTAAATTGGTTGTCAGAGAAGGCCATACAAACAGCTATGAAAAGAAGAGAAGTGAAAGGCAAAGGAGAAAAGGAAATATATATTCATCTGAATACAGAGTTCCAAAGAATAGAAAGGAGAAATAAGAAAGCCTTCCTCACTGATCAATGCTAAGAAACAGAGGAAACAAATAGAATGGGAAAGACTAGAGATCTCTTCAAGAAAATTAGAGATACCAAAGGAATATTTCATGCAAAGAAGGGCACAATAAAGGACAGAAATGGTATGGACAGAAGCAGAAGATATTAAGAAGAGGTATCAAGAATACACAGAAGAACTATACAAAAAAGATCTTCATGACCCAGATAACCACGTTGGTGTGATCACACACCTAGTGCCAGACATCCTGGAATGTGAAGTCAAGTGGGCCTCAAGCATCACTACAAAGTTAGTTGAAGTGATGGGATTCCAGTTGAGCTTTTTCAAATCCTAAAAGATGATGCTGTGAAAGTGATGCACTCAATATGCCAGCAAATTTGAAAAAACTCAGCAGTGGCCACAGGACTGGAAAAGGTCAGTTTCATTCCAATCAAAAGAAAGGGAATGCCAAAGAATGCCCAAACTACCACACAATTGGACTCATCTCACACATTAGCAAAGTAATGTTCAAAATTCTCCAAGCCAGGCTTCAACAGTATGTGAACCGTGAGCTTCCAGATGTTCAAGCTGGATTTAGAAAAGGCAGAGGAACCAGAGATCAAATTGCCAACATCTATTGGATCATTGAAAAAGCAACAGAGTTCCAGACAAAACATCTACTTCGGCTTTGTTGACTATACCAAAGCCTTTGACAGTGTGGATCACAACAAAGTGTGGAAAATTCTGAAAGAGATGGGAATAAGAGACCACCTGATCAGCTTCTGAGAAATCTGTATGCAGGTCAAGAAGCAACACTTAGAACTGAACATGGAACAACAGACTGGTTCTAAATCAGGAAAGGAGTGCACCAAGGCTATATACTGTCACCCTGCTTATTTAACTTATGTGTAGAATACCACATGAGAAATGGTGGGTTGGATGAAGCACAACCTGGAATCAAGATTGCCAGGAGAAATATCAATAACCTCACATATGCAGATGACACCACCCTTATGGCAGAAAGTGAAGGAGAGCTAAAGAGCCTCTTGATGAAAATGAAAGAGGATAGTGAAAAAATCTGCTTAAAACTCAACATTCAGAAAACTAATATCATGGCATATGGTCCCATCACTTCATGACAAAGAAATGGGGAAAGAGTGGAAACAGTGGAAACAGGAAAGTTTTTTTTTTTTTTTTTTGGAGGGGGGCTTCAAAATCATTGCAGATGGTGACTGTAGCCATGAAATTAAAAGTCGCTTGCTCCTTGGAAGAAAAGTTATGACCAAGATAGACAGGATATTAAAAAGCAGGACATTACTTTGCCAACAAAGATCCACCTAGTCAAAGCTATGGTTTTCCCAATAGTCATGTATGGATGTGAGAGTTGGACTCTAAAGAAGACTGAGCACCAAAGAATTAATGCTTTTGAACTGTGGTGTTGGAGAAGACTCTTGAGAGTCCCTTGGACTGCAAGGAATCCAACCCAACCATCCTAAAGGAAATCAGTCCTGAATATACTTGGATGGACTGATGCTGAAGCTGAAACTCTAATACTTTGCCCACCTAGTGCAAAGAACTGACTCATTGGAAAAGACCCTGATGCTGGGAAAGATTGAGGGCAGGAGGAGAAGGGGACGACAGATGATGAGATGATTGGATGGCATCACCAACTCATGAACATGAGTTTGAATAAACTCTGGGAGTTGGTTGCAGACATGGAGGCCTGGCGTGCTGCAGTCCAACGAGTCACAAAGAGTTGGATATGACTGAGTTCTACTCAGTCTACTGAGTTATACTGAGACTGAACTCTATTGTACTGAAGGGGGTGCATCTAAGCTCATATTAAGCACATAAATGCTTTTCAATAATTGATGAATATCTGTATGTTTAATATTAAGTAACATCATACTGTTTAAAATAGGCTCAGTTACCATGAGCTTCTAAAATTTATTAAAATTTTTTATTTCTTTGTATAGTTGATCCTTGAACAACACAAGCTTGAACTTCAAAGTTATACTTTATGTGTTTTTTATTTTTCAATGGTAAACACTACAATACCATATAACTCACAGTTGACTGGGTCTAAAATGCAGAAACAGAGATATGAAATAAGATTGGATATTGAGGAACCAGGAACACAAAAGGTAGACTATAAATTATACACAGATTTTGGATTGTGCATAGGGTTGACGTGCCTAACCCCACATTGTTCAAGGGACAATAGCATTCAATGGTCTTTCATAAGAATTTATAATCTAGAGCACATACTTGACTGTATAATTAAAGAAGACATGAGGAAGATAGTAAACTTTGGGGACTCTTTTTGATACTTAAATACATGATGCGCCCAGACCTAAGATAAATTGGAAGATGCATAAATGGAAAGAACTAATTCATTGATAAATGTAACTCCCAAAATATCAATGTGCTGAATGTCATAATTATTTAATTCTAATATATAGCAATTAATCAATTTTCCCATAATGAATTTTCATACATTAGGTAATTAATGACTTTACTATCATCCCCTAAAACAAGTTAATCTTTTTTTAATGCTTAAGCTTTCAAGCTTGGATGAAAACTTCCTTTTGGAATAAAAGAAATGTTTTACAAAACTTTGACAGTATTATTTGTTATGTCTATTATTTGAAAAAGGCAGTTTTTCAAGAGATAATCTTTAAGTAGATTTTAAAGTTTGACTGCATCTGTATAGGAAACACAATGGAATTCATTAACCATTTAATCCAAAATTCATTGTTTTGCAGATGGACCATAACTTTGAAACAGCAGTTCATTACCAATAACTGTGAGCATGTCTTAAAAGAAATTTCCCATATGTGAACACATTATGTTTCAAGGACAGAAATTTCTTAAGTCTAAACTATGGGTTCAGTTCAGTTCAGTCACTCAGTCATGTCCGAATCTTTGCCACCCCATGAATTGCAGCACATCAGGCCTCCCTGTCCATCACCATCTCCTGGAGTTCACCCAAATTCATGTCCATCGAGTCAGTGATGCCATCCAGCCATCTCATCCTCTGTCGTCCCCTTTTCCTCCTGCCCCCAATCCCTCCCAGCATCAGAGTCTTTTCCAGTGAGTCAACTCTTTGCATGAGGTGGCCAAAGTACTGGAGTTTCAGCTTTTAGCATCATTCCTTCCAAAGAGCACCCAGGGCTGATCTCCTTTAGAATGGCCTGGTTGGATCTCCTTGCAGTCCAAGGGACTCTCAAGAGTCTTCTCTAACACCACAGTTGAAAAGCATCAATTCTTTGGCACTCAGCCTTCTTCACAGTCCAACTCTCACATCCATACATGACCACAGGAAAAACCATAGCCTTGACTAGACGGACCTTTGTTGGCAAAGTAATGTCTCTGCTTTTCAACATGCTATCTAGGTTGGTCAGTACTTTTCTTCCAAGAACTATGGGTATCTCTTTAAGTTAATGGATATGTATTTAATTTTATCAAAATAGATTTGTGCATTATTGACGTTATTTTATTCTATGCAACTCAAATATTCTTCAAATACTAAACAAACCACAGGTATATTTAATAGAAGAAAAATTCCTTAAAAATATTTATGCGCTAGTTAGTATTTGTATACTTTCTAATAGAGACTCAACATAGTGATTAAAAAGACAGACACATTCACGCACCCAAGACATCTACTAATCTGTTCTCATTGCTAAAATGATAACAATACTCTTTTCATAAAATTATTAGCAAAATAAGATGTTTCTATATATAATCCTTCAAATAGTGTCATATACATGAATAACTTCACAAAATAATCTATTATTATTACTAATGATTTATAGAGTATAATCAATTACATCATAGACACTTTCACAAATCAGTAATAAAACTAGGGAAAGAGTGCATGAAACCAATGCATTTTAATGTCATGTGCCATGAAAATTAAGCAGACATCCTATGGCAGACAAATGTGCATGCTAATTATTATCAGCACACTCATTAAAGCTTCAATATTCTAGCTAACTCACTGTGAAGGAAGTTCATCAGTCTGACCTTGTAAGATATTTTGACTCCCACAGTGTCACATGATGGCTTTTCCATTCCAACTGTAGTGTACCTATTATTTTGTTTGGCACAGAGTAATTTATGGTGAAGATTTTAATGGGAAAACAGCATACAATGTCATGTTTAGCTTTCTCTTACAGATTTAAACTCAACTTCACTCTTCTTCAATCTTTGCCAGCATCAGGGTATTTTCCAATGAGTCAGTTCTTCCACCAGGTGGCCAAAGTATTGAAACTTCAGCTTCAGCATCAGTCCTTTAAATGAATATTCAGGACTGATTTCCTTTAGGGTGAATGGTTTGAACTCCTTGCAGTTCAAGGGACTCTCAAGAATCTTCTCCAACATTATAGTCCTGCTGCTGCTGCTGCTAAGTTGCTTCAGTAGTGTCTGACTCTGTGCGACCCCAGAGATGGCAGCCCACCAGGCTCCCCCGTCCCTGGGATTCTCCAGGCAAGAACACTGGAGTCGGTTGCCATTTCCTTCTCCAATGCATGAAAGTGAAAGTGAAAGTGAAGTCGCTCACTCGTGTCCGACTCTTAGTGACCACATGGACTGCAGCCTACCAGGCTCCTCCATCCATAGGATTTTCCATGCAAGAGTAGTGGAGTGGGTTGCCATTGCCTTCTCCGATTAATGCCCTAAATTATCAATTTTTCAGAGCTCAGCCTTCTTTATGGCCCAGCTCTCATATTCACACATGACTTCAAGGAAAAAAACATAGCTTTGACTAGATGGACCTTTGTTGGCAAAGTAATGTCTCTGATTTTTAATATGCTGTTTATGTTTACAATAACTTTTCTTCCAAGGAAAAAGCATCTTTCAGTTTCATGGCTGCAATCACCATCTGGAATGATTTCAGAGCCCAAAATTAATGTTTCCATTCACTGTTTCCATTGTTTCTGCATCTATTTTCCATGAAGTAATGGGATGCCATGATCTTAGCTTTCGGAATGCTGAGTTTTAAGTCAATTTTTTCACTCTCCTTTTTCACTTTCATCAAGAGGCTCTTTAGTTCTCCTTCACCTTCTGCCATAGGGTGGTTCTTCTGCATATCTGAGGTTATTGGTATTTCTCCCAGCAATCTTGATTCACGCTTATGCTTCATCAAGCCTGGCATTTCACATAATGTATTTGTGTATAAGTTAAATAAACAGAGTGACAGTATATAGACCTGGTGCACTCCTTTCCTGATTTGGAACCAGTCTGTTGTCCCATGTCCAGTTCTAAGTTTTGTTTCTTGACTTGCATACAGATTTCTCAGGAAGCAGGTCAGGTGGTCTGCTATTCCCATCTCTTGAAGAATTTTCCACACTGTTCTGATTCACAGAGTCAAAGGCTTTGGCATAGTCAATAAAACAGATGTAGATATTTTTTTGGAACTCTGCTGCTTTTTCAATGATCAATCGGAGGCTGGCAATTTGATCTCTGGTTCTTCTGCCTTTTCTAAATCCAGCTTGAACATCTGGAAGTTCACGGTTCACATACTGTTGAAGCCTACCTTGAAGAATTGTGAGCATTACTTTCTAGCATGTGAGATGAGTGCAATTGTGCGGTAGTTTGATCATTCTTTGGCATTGCCTTCCTTTGGGATTGGAATGAAAATTGACCATTTCCAGTCCGTGGCCACTTTTGAGTTTTCCAAATTGGCTGGCATGTTGAGTGCAGCACTTTCACAGCATCATCTTTTAGGATTTAAAATAGTTCAACTGGAATTCCATCACCTCTACTAACTTTGTTTGTAGTGATGCTTCCTGAGGCCCACTTGATTTCACATTCCAGGATGTCTGGCTGTTGGTGACTGATTACACCATCATGGTTATCTGGGTCATGAAGATCTTTTTTTGTATAGTTCTGTGTATTCTTGCCAACTCTTCTTAACATCTTCTGCTTCTGTTAGGTCCATACCATTTCTATCCTTTATTGTGTCCATCCTTGCATGAAAAGTTCCCTTGGTATCTCTAATTTTCTTAAAGAGATCTCTAGTTTTTCCCATTCTATTGTTATCCTTATATTCCTTTGCCTTGATCACTGAGGAAAGCTTTCTTATCTTTCTTTACTATTCTTTGGAACTCTGCATTGACATAGGTATATGCATTTTCTCCTTTGTCTTTTGCTTCTCTTCTTTTCATAGCTGTTTGAAAGGCCTCCTCTGATAATCATTTTGCCTTTTTCATTTCTTCTTCTTGAGAATGTGTTTAATAACTGCCACCTGTATAATGTCATGAACCTCTGTCCATAGCTCTTTAGGCACTCTATCAGATCTAATATCTTTCATCTATTTGTAACTTCCACTATATAATCATAAGGGATTTGATTTAGGTCATGTCTGAATGGTCTAGTGGTTTTCCCTACTTTCTTCAATTTAAATCTGAATTTTGCTTTAGGCAGTTCATGATCTGATCCAAGGTCAGCTCCCAGTCTTGTTTTTGCTGAGTCTTTACATCCACAGCTGCAAAGAATATAATCAATGTGATTTTGGTATTGACTGTCTGGTGATGTTCATGTGTAGAGTCGTCTCTTTTGTTGCTGGAAAAGGGAGCTTGCTTGACCAGTGCATTCTAGGCAAAACTCTGTTAACTTTTGACCTGCTTTGTTTTCTATTCCAAGGCCAATTTTTCCTGGTACTCTGGTATATCTGGACTTCTTACTTTTACATTCCAGTCTCCTATGATGAAAATGACATCTTTTTTGGGGTGTAGTTCTAGAAGGTCCTGTACATCTTCATAGAACCATTCAACTTCAACTTTTTCAGATTACTGGTCGAGGCATAGACTTGGGATTACTGGGATTTTGAATGGTTGTCTTGGAAATGGACAGAGATCTTTCTGTCATTTTTGAGATTGCTTCCAAATACTACATTTTAGATGCTTTTGTTTACTATGATGGTTACTCCATTTCTTCTACAGGAGTCTTGCCCACAGTAGATATAATTGTCATCTGAGTTAAATTCACCCATTCCAGTTGAATTTAGTTCACTGATTCCTAAAATGTCAGTGCTCACTCTTGCCATCTCCCATTTGACCACTTCCAATTTGTCTTGGTTTATGGACCTAACATTCCAGGTTCTTATGCAAAATTGCTCTTTACAGCCTCGAACTTTACTGCTCCCACCAGTCACATCCACAACCGGGTATTGTTTTTGCTTTGGTTCTGTTTCTTCATTCTTTCTGGAGTTATTTCTCCACTCTTCTCCAGTAGCATATCAGGCAACTACCAACCTGGGCAGTTCATCTTTCTGTGTCCTATGTTTTTGCCTTTTCGTGCTGTTCATAGGGTTCTCAAGGCAAGAATACTGAAGTTGTTTGCCAGTCCTTTCTCCAAAGGACCACATTTTGTCAGAACTCTCCACCATGCGTCTATCTTGTCTGGCCCTACATAGCATTGCTCATAGTTTCACTGAGTTAGACAAGGGTGTGGTCCATGTGATCAGTTTGGTTAGTTTTCTGGGATTGTGGTTTTCATTCTCTCTCTCCTCTGATGGATAAGGATAAGGGGCTTATAGAAGCTTCCTGATGGGAAAGACTGACTGAGGGAGAAACTGGGTCTTGTTCTGATGTGCAGGGCTATCTCAGTAAATCTTTAATTCAACTTTCTATTGATGGATGGGGCTATGTTCTCTCCCTATTGTTTAACCTGAGGCCAAACAATGGTGGAGGTAATGAAGATAATGGCGAATTCCTTCAAAAGGTCTCATGGTTAGATAATTCTGATTAAGAAAACAGATGATACTGATACTATAGGTTAATTAATTGAGGTAAACATAGAGGAATTTTTTAAATGCTAAATGAGGAATTATTGATGAAATTAGAGATTTCCTTAAAAAAAAAAAAAACTAAAATCAAATGTTTTAAGGTTGTGTATGGGGGAGGGTATAAAAATTTCTCTCCACCACCACTAACCAAGTCTCCAACACCAGCTTGGAATCCTATACATCAAATCAATAAAAACCCCAGAAATAAATGCATGGCACCTATGGTCACCTAATCTATGACAAAGAAGAGAATAATATACAATGGAGAAAAGATAATCTCTTCAATAAGTTGTGCTGGGAACATTCGGCAGCTACATGTAAAAGAGTGAGTGCCTGAAAAAACTATGGACAGAGTTTCATAACATTGTACAGGAGGTGCTCATCAAACCATCCCCAAGAAAAAGAAATGCAAAAAAGGCAAAATGGTTGTCTGAGGAGGCCTTACGAAAAGCTGAGAAAAGATGAAAAGCTAAAGGCAAAGGAGAAAAGGAAAGATATACCCATTTGAATTCAGAGTTCCAAAGAATAACAAGGGGAGATAAGAAAGCCTTCCTAAGTGATCAATACAAAGAAATAGAGGAAAACAATAGAATGGGAAAGATTAGAGATCTCAAGAAAATCAGAGATACCGAGGGAACTTTTCATGCAAAGATGGGCACAACAAAGGATAGAAATGGTATGAACCTAACAGAAGCAGGTGACATTAAGAAGTGGTGGCAAGAATACACAGAAAAACTGTACAAAAAAAATCTTCATGACCCAGATAACTATGATGGTGTGATCGCTCACCTAGAGCCAGACATCCTGGAAAGAAAAGTCAAGTGGACGTCAGGAAGTACACTACAAACAAAGCTAGTGGAGGTGATGGAAATCCAGCTGAGCTATTTCAAATCCTAAAAGATGATGCTGTGAATGTGTTGCACTCAGTATGCCAGAAAATTTGGAAAACTCAGCAGTGGCTATAGGACTGGAAAGATCGGTTTTCAATCTAGTCCCAAAGAAAGGTAATGCCAAATATTGTTCAAACTACTGCACAATTGCACTCATCTCACAAGCTAGCAGTGTAATTCTCAAAATTCTCCAAGGCAGGCTTCAACAGTATGTGAATTGTGAACTTCCAGATGTTCAAGCTGGATTTAGAAGAGCCAGAAGAAGCAGAGATCAAATTGCCAAAATCCACTAGGTCATAGAGGAAGCAAGAGATGTCCAGAAAAATATCTACTTCTGCTTCTTTGACTAAGCTAAAGCTTTTGACTGTGTGGATCACAATAAATTCTGCAAAATTCTTCAACAGCTGAAATACCAGACCACCATACCTGCCTTCTGAGGAATTTGTATGCAAGTGAAGAAGCAACAGTTAGAACTGGATATGGAATAACAAACTGGTTCCAAATCAGGAAAGGAGTACATCAAGACTATGTATTGTCACCTGCTTATTTAACTTATATGCAGAGTACATCATGTGAAGTACTGGGCTGGATGAAACACAAGCTGGAGTCAAGACTGCTGGGAGTAATATCAATAACCTCAGATATGAAGATGACACTACACTTATGTCAGAAAAAAAAGAGGAACTAAAGGTCCTCTTGATAAAGGTGAAAGAAGAGATTGAAAAATCTGACTTAAATCTTAACTTTCAAAAAATGAAGATAATGGCATATGGTCCAATAACTTCATGGAAAATAGATGAGGAAACAATGCAAACAGTGAGTTGGTGATGGACAGGGAATCCAAGTTGCTGCAATCCATGCTGTTGCAAAGAGTTGGACATGACAGAGCAACTGAACTGATACCATGGAGAAAAGGTAGTCTTTTCTATAAGCTGTGCTAGAAAGATTGGGTAGCTACATGTAATAGAGTAAATTAAAACATCCTCTAACACCACACATAAAAATAAAATCAAAATGAATAAACACCTAAATGGAAAACTGGATAATATAAAAGTCCTAGAGGCAAACATATAGGCAGAACACTCTTTGACATAAGTCACAGCAGTATCTTTTTCAATCCACTTTCTAGAGTAATAGAAATAAAAACATATACAAATGAAACCTAATTAAACTTTAGTAAGTGCTTTTGCATTACAAAGCAAACGATAAGACAAGAAAACTACCTACAGAATGGTGGACCATATTTACCAATGATACAATAATTGGCAATGAATCAAACTGCAATGAATCAATCGCCAAATATAGAGACAGTTTGTATAGCTCAATATGAAAACAACCCAATCAAATAATAGGCATAAAATCTAGTTAGATATTTTTCCAAATAAGACACATTGATGGTCAAGAGGCACATGAAAAGATGCTGAATATCGCTAGTAAACAGGGATATACAAATGAAATTAAAACTGAAGCACCATCTCACATTGCTCAGAAGGTCCATCACCAAAAAGTCTACAAATAATAAATGTTTGAAATGGTATGGGGAAAAAAAAGAGTGTTGGTGAGAATGCAAATTGGTACAGCCACTATGTTGAACAATATGGAGGTTCTTTAAAAAAAAAAAAAAAAACAACCTAAGAATAGAGCTACTATGTGATCCTGCAATCCCACTTCTTGGCATATATACAGAGAAAAGCATATTCTAAAAAGACATATGCACCCCAATGTTCATTGCAGCACTATTTACAATAGCTAAACCTGGAAGCAACCTAAATGTCCATCTACAGATGAAGATGAAGGGATAGAGAATGTGTGGTATACATATATAATGGAAAACTACTCAGCCATAAAACATAATGAAATGATGTGTTTTTCAGCAATATGAATGGACATAGAGATTATCATGCTATGTAAATTAAGCCAAAGACAAATACCATATGAATTTGTTATATGTGGAATCTAAAAGATGGGATAAAAATGAACTTACATACAAAAAAAAATACTCTCACAGACATAAAAAACAAACTCATAGTTACCAAAAGGGAAAAGCAAGGAGGGAGCTATAAATTAGGAGTTTGGAATTAATTTATACATACTATTATCTTTAAAAAAAGTAACCAACAAGGACCTACTGTATAGCACAGAGAATTATATTCAATATATTTTAGTATAAGGAAAAATAACCTTAGTATAAGGAAAAATAAATAATTCCATTCCGTTCCATTCCGTTCAGTCACTCAGTCGTGTCCGACTCTTTGCGACTCCATGAATCGCAGCAGCCAGGCCTCCCTGTCCATCACCAACTCCCGGAGTTCACTCAGACTCACGTGCATCAAATCCATGATGCCATCCAGTCATCTCATCCTCGGTCGTCCCCTTCTCCTCCTGTCTCCAATCCCTCCCAGCATCAAGGTCTTTTCCAATGAGTCAACACTTTGCATGAGGTGGCCAAAGTACTGGAGCTTCAGTTTTAGCATCATTCCTTCCAAAGAAATCCCAGGGTTGATCTCCTTCAGAATAGACTGGTTGGATCTCCTTGCAGTTCAAGGGACTCTCAAGAGTCTTCTCCAACACCATAGTTCAAAAGCATCAATTCTTCTGCGCTCAGCTTTCTTCACAATCCAACTCTCACATCAATATATGACCACAGGAAAAACCATAGCCTTGACTAGATGGACTTTAGTCGGCAAAGTAATGTCTCTGCTTTTGAATATACTATCTAGGTTGGTCATAACTTTTCTTCCAAGGAGTAAGCGCCTTTTAATTTCATGGCTGCAGTCACCATCTGCAGTGATTTGGGAGCCCCCAAAAATAAAGTCTGACACTGTTTCTACTGTTTCCCCATCTATTTCCCATGAAGTGATGGGGCCAGATGCCATGATTTTCATTTTCTGAATGTTGAGCTTTAAGCCAACCTTTTCACTCTCCTCTTTCACTTTCAACAAGAGGCTTTTTAGCTCCTCTTCACTTTCTGCCATAAGGGTTGTGTCATCTGCATATCTGAGGTTATTGACATTCTCCCAGCAATCTTGATTCCAGCTTGTGTTTCTTCCAATCCAGCATTTCTCATGATGTACTCTGCATAGAAGTTAAATAAGCAGGGTGACAATATACAGCCTTGACATACTCCTTTTCCTATTTGGAACCAGTCTGTTGTTCCATGTCCAGTTCTAACTGTTGCTTCCTGACCTGCATACAGATTTCTCAAGAGGCAGGTTAGGTGGTCTGGTATTCCCATCTCTTTCAGAATTTTCCACAGTTTATTGTGATCCACACAGTCAAAGGCTTTGGCATAGTCAATAAAGTAGAAATAGATGGTTTTCTGGAACTCTCTTGCTTTTTCCATGATCCAGCGGATGTTGGCAATTTGATCTCTGGTTCCTCTGCCTTTTTGAAAACCAGCTGGAACATCAGAGAGTTCACAGTTCACGTATTGCTGAAGTCTGGCTTGGAGAATTTTGAGCATTACTTTACTAGCATGTGAGATGAGTGTAGATATAAATATAGATATATTTGGGCTTTCCATGTGCTGATTGTGGTAAATAACCCACCTGCCAATGCAGAAAACATAAGAAATGTGGGTTCAATCCCTGGGTTGGGAAGATCCCCTAGAGAAGGGCATGACAACTCACTCCAGTGTTCTTGGCTGGAAAATAGCATAAAGAAAGGAGCCTGATTGGCTACAGTCCATAGGGTCACAGAGTTAGACATAACTGAAGAAACTTAGCATGTATGGATGAGATGTATTTATATCTATATATATCTGAATCACTTTGCTATATATCTGAAACTAATACAGCACTGTAAATAAATGATACTTCAATAAAATTACTTAATAAATTTTAGATTTATTAAGGTCAGTTGATTAAAAAATGTGTTACTAAACTCAATTTACTTTTTAAAATATAAATTTATTTATTTTAATTGGATGCTAATTACTTTACAATATTGTATTGGTTTTGCCATACATCAACATGAATTTAATGTACACACAAATGAGGTATATTTGTTTACAGTAATGAAATGTATATATTTGATATAGTTTGAATTACTGACTAATAGTTATTTTCATTAAATATTGTATTATGGATGAATACTGACAGTTCCCCTCCAGGTCTCTGCTGCCTAGTGTATTACTGATGGTTGTAAATGCCAACGTTCCTCATCTACTGAGTATCTGATCTTTCTTCTTAGAGTTAAGAAAAAAAATCTCTCTTCATCTCTATCTACAATATTTCATAGCCTGAAATGTACTTAAAGACATATTTTTTCTCCTTTTTTTAAATTCTTGGCTATTTTTTGAAAATTTTCACATCATTCTGATTGTAGAAACATGAAGAGGTAGAAAGTTCGTGGGCTCATGAGCAAACTGCAGACAGAAAGTAAAGTTACTGGTTAAGTGTCCAGATACAGGATAGCTAAAAATAAGTCATGTCTGCAGACCAATCATTGAGCCTTGAGTACCAGTCTATAAATATTAGGATTTACAAACCAGTGGTAGTATGCTATTATTGGGAAATTCAATATTAGAACTTTTCTTTGAGTGATGCATTTAAAATTATGCTATATAGTAACATTTTGTTAGAAGTCAGAATAATAAGTATCTTTGAGGGTTAGGGGATAGAGAGTGACTGGAAAAGGTTACTAGACAATACTTTAAGGAGACAAATTCTGTGTACTCAGTCCTTTCAAACTCTTTGGGACCCCACAGACTATAGCCCACTAGGCCCTTCTCTTCATGGGATTTTCCAGGCAAGAATACTGGAGTGGGTTGCTATTTCCTACTCCAGAGGATCATCCCAACCTAAGGATTGTACTGTGGTCTCTTGTGTCTCCTACATTGGCAGGTGGATTGTTTAACAATTGTGCCACCTGGGAAGCCCTCATTCTGTTTGTATTTACAATTTCATACTTAGTATAGTTATACATCTCTGAGTGTATCTTTACATCAATAAAAAGTTTAAGGTCCTATATTCATGCTTTATTATTCAAGAGTATAAGAACTGTCTTTATTTTTATATAGATTCATTTAGAAATGATATTTATTAAATAAAAATTATTGTTAACATGGAAAGGGTTTCATTATTTTTATAATTGTTACTGTAATCATTGTAATCAATTATTTAAAAGATACTTTATAGTTTATTTCTGGTTATAAACTTTATTAAGCAAACTAATGTGACTTAAGAAAACCAATTAATAAATGAACACCATATGAAGGAACAAGAAACAATTATAAAACATTAGTATTACATTAGGTATACATTTCACAGAATTTCAAATTTACTATATTTTTGGTGATTATGTTTAGTGTTGGAGAGGAATTTATTAAGATTTTGCTAAAGTAAGGACATATCTCTTCCCTTTTCCCTTGTGTCTCAAGAGAAAAGACTATTTTTAAAAGATTAGACTGTATCCAAATTTTCAGTAAATTATTAATTCAGGAAAAAGAAGTGGTTAATTCATTATTTTACCCAGTGGACCAGTTGATTGAATTTTAAATTAATCCATTTAACATCCCTCTCACACTTGCAAACACCTCATCTTCAGTCCTGAATATTCATTGGAAGGACTGATGCTGAAGTTGAAACTCCAATACTTTGGCTACCTGATGCAAAGAACCAACTCATTTGAAAAGACTCTGATGCTGGGAAAGATTGAAGGCAGGAGGAGAAGGGGATGACAAAGGATAAGTTGGTTGGATAGCATCACAGAGTAGATGGACATGAGTTTGAGTAAGCTCCAGCAGTTGGTGACAGACAGTGCGGCCTGGCACGTTGCAGTCCATGGGGTCACAAAGTGTCAGACACGAATCAGTGACTGAACGGAATCTCTTTGAGGAATTTGATATTGCATTCATCAAGTTACAGTCTTTTCAGTATCACTGCTGCTTCTAAGCCACTTCAGTCGTGTCACACTCTGTGCGACCTCATAGACGGCAGCCCACCAGGCTCCCCCGTCCCTGGGATTCTCCAGGCAAGAACACTGGAGTGGGTTGCCATTGCCTTCTCCAATACATGAAAGTGAAAAGTGAAAGTGAAGTTGCTCAGTCGTGTCCAACTCTTCACGACCCCATGGACTGTGCCTACCAGGCTCCTCTGTTCATGGGATTTTCCAGGCGAAAGTACTGGAGTGGGGTGCCATTGCCTTCTCCACTAAAAGAGTGAAAAAGTTGGCTTAAAACTCAACATTTAGAAAACTAAGATCGTGGCATCTGGTCCCATCATTTCATGGTAAATAGTGAAACAATGGAAACAGTGACAGATTTTATTTTGGGGGGCTCCAAAATCACTGCAGATGGTGACTGCAGCCATGAAATTAAAACACACTTGCTCCTTGGAAGAAAAGTTATGACCAACCTAGATAGTATATTCAAAAGCAGAGACATTACCAAAAAAAGTCCATCTCGTCAAAGCTATGGTTTTCCCTTATAAAGAAAGTTGAACACTGAAGAACTGATCCTTTTGAACTGTGGTGTTGTAGAAGACTCTTGAGAGTCCCTTGGACTGCAGGGAGATCCAACCAGTCCATCCTAAAAGAAATCAGTCCTGAATATTAGTTGGAAGAACTGATGCTGAAGCTCTAGGTGACTAGCAAACTCCATTTCCCATATTTTAAACTCCCTTTTCTGAAAATGAGAGATACTTGCTTGACTGCCATTTGCTTAATATACATTAAAAGATAAATTCTACTGTATGCAGCCAACAGCCTATGTCCACTTTCACTTCTTCATCACACTCAGTTCAAACTCCCTGCCCCCATCCTAATCTCTTTTTTACCTGCTTGGCTTCTGCCACTTCTGTCAGGCTGCCTCCATCCTGTCCATGTTCTTTCTGCCAGGTTTCCTCCTTCCATGGCATCCTTGCCAGGATGCCTCTGTCCTTGGTCTGTGGTTCATGATCTCCCATCTCTACATGAGGTTTGCAGCAGCCCTCCTGTGAAGATGTGCTCCTCATTGCTTCATCTCTGGCACTTCCTCTGGGCTCCCCACCCACTCTCCCCAGGTGTGCAATATTTTGCTAGCCTTCTAATTGTTTAAACCTGAAGTAGATTTTAAATGCTGTCATGCAGAGACAGTGGAAACACACCAGATCTGTTAGGGTCAAACTCTCCTCATTTAAAAAGAGGATGAAAGCAGTTTGAAATATGAGGCAATAGAGAATATTGTGCTCAAGATATGGTTAAGAAGGACATGGGTTATAAAGTATTTAAAGAGATAACTGAATATAATTTTACTATATATTTGCATTGTGTTGCCTTCAAAATATATCTTTGCATACTCTGTGAAAAAAGCTGTCATGTAAGACAACTGTGACAGGTGACTTAAAAAAGAGAAATAATAATAAATGATAATTTAAATAATAATACATTTTATATAATAATTTAAAATAGATCAAAGAGAAGGCTGAATGAGATAAAGAGAATTAATGCAACTAAAAATCTAATGTTAAAACATGCAATTAACAGCTGAAGCTCACAAAATTCAATCAATAGTGTATTAGAAAAAAATATTTGTGAATAAACACTCTCACCTTTGTCAACCCCTCTGATAAAGTTACAGATTTCATTCTTTGGTTTCTCTGTTACAGCTCACCACCCTGTCCCATGAACCCACAGTTATATAAGCATATGATAAGCATGCTCTTAGGCCTAGTCAATAATAACACTGCAGTCAGCAATAATGAATGATTCAAATCCTGCAAATGTCATCCCATGAATAAAGGTCTTCTTTGGAATTCTATGTTGATGTCCATCAACACTTGAATGGATACAGAAATTGTGGTACATATATGCAATGGAATATACTCAGCCATAAAGGGAACATATTTGAATCAGTTCTAATGAGGTGGATGAACCTAGAGCCTATTATACAGGGTGAAGTAAGCAAGAAAGAGAAAAGCAACCATATTTAGAAAGCAAAGATGGTTGCTTCTGGCTCTCCTAATCATTGAACAAGGGCATCTCTGCTCTGAGAATAAAAATCAAGAATGCATAATAAGAAGTAAAAGTTGGATGGAAAGAGAGAAAAAGCAAAATACTTCTCATGTGGAAGGTCTTGCTTCCAGCTTCCTTGAGTCCTCAGATGCTCTGAGCCTCCACTGAGTCTGTTACATATTTCAATGTGTGCTGT
>SJXQ01000529.1:262995-278954 GCA_006408695.1 Aepyceros melampus | reverse complement strand
TTATGCCCCTGAAGAGAAATCTGCTGATAAAATGAGAGACATGTCAAAAGAAAGTTCTCCCTTTTCTTAAGGTTTGAATATTGTTGAAGAATGGTTGGATGCTAATAAAGACCTGCTATATAGCACAGGGAACTCTACTCAATACTCTGTCATGGCCTATGTGGGAAAAGAATCTAAAAAAGACTGGGTATATATATGAACATAACTATTTCACTTTGCATTACAGCAAGAATTAGCACAGCTTATAGATTACCTATTGTCCAATAAAAATGTAAACAAACAAAAAAGAATGGTTGGGTGCTGGAGACAGGGATGAGAAGATAAAAAGAGTCACAGAAGAGCTGACTTTGAGCCTCAAAACCGTGGAACCTCTCAGAGAAGATAATTTGAAAATTATTTTCACTTTAAGAAAATGAAACCTCCATTATTTAAGCATTTCTAAGTACATATCCTATTACATACAGCTAATTGACTGTCAAATGGTATGCCTCTTCATTAATTTTAGCCTAAAAATAGAATCCTACCAAGAATATAACTCTAAAAATCAAGGCAGGATAAACAGTTTTTCTACAAAGAAGATATAACCAGGTAGCAGGGGATGAACAAGAAAAGTTAAGAGCATACATCAATGCCAGAATGTAAAGTACCAAAGGAAAGAAAAAATAAAGGTGGAGGAATGGGGATATTTTAAAATGACACAGAGCCTACTGTGTGATTTGTGGATTCCCATAAATTGCAGGTGGCCATGTTAAACACTGAGGAATCTTGTTCAAGAAAAAGAAAACATTTTTTTTTAAATAAAAGAAATTATATATTTTTTCCTTTCCATGAAGTTTCTCTTTCAAATAGGTATTTTTTTAATTAACAGTTTGCAATAGATTAATTGTGCTCCTTAAATTTATATTTTGAAACCTAATCCGCAACATGAGTAATTTGGAAGTGGGGCCATTGAAAGGTGTTTAGATTATAAGGATGGACCCCTCATGATTGGGATTAGTGCCTTATAAAAGCAGCAGAAAGCTCTCCCCCTTCTGCAATGTGAGGACATAGCGAAAAGCCTACTATCTCTGACCCAGGAAGGGGGTTCTCACCAGACACTGAATCTGACAGTGCCTTGATCTTGGACTTCCCAGATTCCAGAACTGTCAGATAAATCACTGTTGTTTATGAGACTACGGTATGTTGTTGTTGTTGTTCAGTTGTTACGTCCTGTCTGACTCTTTGTGACTCCACGAACTGCAGCATTCCAGGCTTTCTTGTCCTACACTATCTCCAGTAGTTTGCTCAAACTCCTGTCCATTGAGTCGGTAATGCCATCCAATCATCTCATCCTGTCATCCTCAGTTGCCCATTCTCCTGCCCTCCATCTTTCCCAGCATCAGCATCTTTTCCAACGAGTTGGCTTTTGCATTAGGTGGTCAAAGTATTAGAGCTTCAGCATCAGTCCTTCCAGTGAATATTCAGGGTTAATTTCCTTTATGATGGACTCGTTTGATCTCCTTGCTGTGCAAGGGATTCTAAGAAATCTTCAGCACAATTCAAACATATCAGTTCTTTGGTACTCAGCTTTCTTTATGTTCCACCTCTATATTATAATAAGACATTATTCAATATTGTCCTAAGAAAAGACAATTTGAAATTTTAAACATTTGTATGCATTTTACTGTTCATCTTTTTATTGTGTAATGATCACTTTAAAAACAAACATTAGAGCATCTAACCTGTATATAGAATTACAAAAATTGCATAATTTATGTTTTGTAGCTTATTCCCAAGAATGACTCCAGCAGGCCAGAAGAGACAAATAGAAGCCAGATCGGGAAGTTTGGGCAAGGAAGGAAATGTTTTTCCAGACATGGAACTTGCTAAGAAGGTGCACTCTAAGGAAGTAGAATTATTCCTGGGCCAATAAGACTCTCACAGGCTTCTGAGAGCTCCTTAAGTCCCTTGACTAAGGGCCTGAGAGCTGAAGTATTTCACCTCCTGCCAGCCTCAGCTCTTGGATGGACAGGCTGCAACACAGCTGCTTATGGACAAGCAAAAAGTTGACTGGTCATTTTTTTTTTTCCCCAAAGAGCCCATTGTCTTGATCTACAGCAGAAACAATTCCCAGTGATCTTAGCCTCTGCCCTAGGACACACTAGCTGGTTTCCTGGTTTGGGGTTGGGCTAGAAGCTAGAGACTAGACCCTGCCAGGATACAGTCTCTAGCTGGCTGCCAACCAGAGAGAAAGGAGCTACCAGCCGAGATGGTCGTGCTCCACTGAGACTTCCAGGGCACATGTACAAAACTTGGACTCTCCATTTTCAGTCCTGGGCAAAGAGTGATGGCAGAAAGCAGACCTTCTCATGCCAAATGGACCTGCTGCTGCTGCTGCTAAGTTGCCTCAGTCGTGTCCGACTCTGTGCGACTCCAGAGACAGCCCACCAGGCTCCACCGCCCCTGGGATTCTCCAGGCAAGAACACTGGAGTGGGTTGCCATTTCCTTCTCCAGTGGACCTAGGTCACTTGAAAGCAAGCCATCAGTTAGCTCTGGTCCCCTAGGGAGAGAAGAAAGCCAGATCATGCCCATAGATTCAAAGGATGTGGGAACAGGCATGGACAGTGCCCCAAGGAAGAGGAATCAGGGAGAGGAACTCTGTGTGAGTGAAGTCTCCAAGAGTCCAGCACATCACTGTAGCATCAGATTTCAATTACAGAACACAGATTTTAAAGTAAAATGATTAAGATGTTAAGATGATGACAGCAGAGCGTTAAACAAAGCATGGAGGCCTCTTGAATGTGGCCTCAAGTGAGACTACAGAGATATCAAGCCCCAGAGTCCCATTCTGTCTGGACACCAGTTCTGAAAGAACTCCTAATGGCCAAAGCTGGAAAAATTTGAGCCACAAAATAAATATAAAAAATCAGATTAGAACCAAAGTATAAAATAAATATTCCAAGTCCATGTTGATATAAATAAGTAATCAGAAACAAGGACAGATCTTCTTTGCAGGAGAACTATAAATAATTCATGTAGCTACACCCTCTCTTTTCCAACTCATCCCCAGGTAGAGTTTATTTCATTTCCCTTCATCATGGGCCAGATGTAGTGATTCAATTAAAGAAAATATTATAGTAAGGGCTTCACTGATGGCTCAGAGGTTAAAGCGTCTGCCTCCAATGCGGGAGACCTGGGTTCGATCCTTGGGTTGGGGAGATCCTCTGGAGAAGGAAATGGCAATCCACTCCAGTATTCTTGCCTGGAGAATCCCATGGATGGAGAAGCCTAGTAGGTTACAGTCCACGGGGTCACAAAGAGTCGGACACAACTGAGTGACTTCACACACTCACACTCACACAAGGGAAACTTTAAATAAATCTGGCAAAAGCCATTCTAAACAAGTGTCTGATATTAATATCACTAACAATAAGTAGAGGAAAGAATATCTTACAGAAAAAATTATGAGAAAGGACTGGTCATGACAATCTTAAAAATTACCCAGTCAAGTGACCTGTAGTGTCTCTGCACCAGGTGGCTCAGTGGTAAAGAATCTAACCAGCCAATGCAGGAGAGGTGGTTCAATCCCAGAGTCAGTAAAATCCCCTGAGGGAGGAAATGGCAACCCACTCCAATATTCTTGCCTGAGAAATCACATGCACAGAGGAGCCTGGAGGACTACAGTCCATGGCATCTCAAAGAGTTAGATGCAAAGACAAAGAATGCATAGAATTCTCTACATGAATAATAACAGGATCATTTTACCCATGACAGGATCCTCACTTAATGGATATGGCATTCTAGCAATGCTTTTGTGATAGAATTTTAGGGTGGTGCCCCTCCTCACACCAATTCTCAACCCTTTCTGTTCACACTTCTTCTGCTAGGTATTTTAGTGAAAAGTTTAGCTAAGCACTATTGTAAAGGGATTTTGCAGATGTAATTAAGATCCATAGTTAGTTGACATTAAAATAAGGAGATTGTCAGAATTCCTTGGTTGTGCAGTTGTTAGGTCTCTGTGTTCTCACTGAGAGGATGCAGGCTTGGTACTCCATTGGAGAACTAAGATCCTGAATGGCATGTGATGTGGCCATAAATAAATAAAATAGATTGTTTGGTAGGCCAGATCTAACTATATGAATCCTTTAAAAGCATAAAGTTTTATTCAGCTGGTCACAGGAGAGGAACTCAGAGAAACATGCATTGGGTAGTCTGGAGGAGAGTACCATTTATATTTTGAGGTGCCTTTCAGGCACAAGCCAAGGAACAATCTCCAGTTGCTGAAAAGGTCACTGAAAAATAGCAAACAGGAAAAAAGGAATCCTAATTCTCCAACAGGATGCAAATGAATTATGCCAACCACCAGTGAGCTTAGAATACCCAGAATCCTCATTAAGAACCATATCCCTGACCAAGATCTGGATTTCAGTCCCATCATGAAAACCTGAGCTGATCCAGCTCTGTCATCTTTGGATTTCTGATCCCCAGAAAATGTTTGTTTTAATAACTTATGACCCAGTAATAGAAATCAAATATACTATATATATCCTTAGTCAAGCTAGGGGAACCCACAAACCTTATCGATGATTGGAAGGTGCTGTATAATAGTCCAACTTATGTAATATAATTAATAATTTGGGGGATTTTTTAATTAAAAATATATGTATCAGTCTCTCAGTCTTATTGGACTCTTTGCTACTCCTTGGACCATAGCCTGCCAGGCTCCTATGTCCATGATATTTCCTAGGCAAGAATACTGGAGTGGGTTGCCCTTTCCTTCTCCAGGGGATCTTCCTGACTCAGGGATCAAAGTGGGGTATCCTGCATTGCAGGCAGATTCTTTACCACATAAACCACCAGGGAAGCTCAAATGTGTAGTTCCTATGTTTTAGGTCTTTTTATAATATCAAATTAATGTTAAGAAAATAATACCAACAAGGAAAATCTATGAATAAACTAAGAATGAAAAGAAACTTTTATAATATGACAAATAATATCTATCACACATTAAAGCAAAAATTATATGTAAAACTGACAGTAGATAACAAAACACTGATGGCAGAAATGACCACTTTTGTTTAAAATGGCTTTTATGTCCCAACAATTCAGTTATAAAGGAAAACAATAATAAATATGAAAATGAGAACAAGTAACAAGATGGCAATGGCTTGCTAAAAACAGCTCTGACATTTCAAAAATGATTCAGTTACAAATAAAATAAGAACACAAATTATTGTTTCCTACAGAAGAAATGTTTGCTTGCCTGCAAAATCCAGGAAAATTATATGATCATTCTTAGGATTAATAAGGCAATTCTTTATACTTTTGATTAAAATATCCTTAAAGAGAGAATAGATTGCTTTCTACATATGGCGTTTTTGACAAGCTAACATAATGAACATAAATCCTATTCATAATAGCAATCAAAATATAAAATACATAGAAAACCTAACATAGCAGAATTATATTGTAATGTAGATTAAAAGAAGGCAATCATAGGAACTGAACATGTAGTCCTAAATTTCTGTATTAAAGATTTTGGCACATGTTCAATTTTGTCTTTTATTTTTGCTTCAACTATGTGAATTTATCATTGTTGGAATTCATACAGTTCCTTATTATTTAATTTCATCTATTCCCCTTCATTCTCATCTATTACACTCAATTATTTTCCTATTACAATAGGCCACCTTTATCTTGTGTTAATTGTATATTCAGGGCTTCCCTTGTGGCTCAGTGGTAAAGAATTGATAGCTTATGGTGAAGAGTGTTGGATTCATGATCTGCAAAGGAGAGAATTTTGCTTCAGAACCAAAGACATGACTTCAGTCACTCAGAGCTTTATGTGGCAAAAGCTTTATCACAGTGAAAAAGAGACAGAGAAAGCTTCTGACATTGACATCAGAAGAGGACAGAGTGCACCACTTGCTACTCTTACAAAGGTCTTGTATGCTTTTTCAATTGAGTACTAACAAAAGAAATGTCTTACCAGACCCACTCCCACAACACACATCCCAAGATAGCAGGGTTAGTCAGAGGTTCTTAAGAAGGAGAAACATGTCCTCAAGTAAGACACATTGCTGTTATATAATTATTAGTACAGAGTTTAAGGAAAAATATACCCTTGAGCAAGATGAGTTTGTTGTGCAATCATTAATCTGGGCTTAAAGAAGGTTAATCTCAGGCAAAATAGATTGTTGCCATAACAACTCAGAGTTTAAGAAAAAAAGTCATGTGACTAAGATGAAGGAATATAGAAAAAAAGTTTGTCCTTTCCTCTTCCTCAAGGGCCCTGGTCTCCTTATCAGCCTACCTAAGAATTAGCTCTCTCAGAATTCACCTGCAAATGGAGGAGATGAGGATTTTATCATTGGGTCAGGAAGATCCCCCAGAAAGGGAATGCCAACCCATTCCAGTATTCATGTCTAGGAAATCCCATGAACAGAGGAGCCTGGTGGGCTATAGTCCATGGGGTCTTAAAAGAGTCAGACACAACTTAGTGACTAAAAACAACAACCAACAGTTATATACACGTCTAGGTATGTTCTTACAAAGTGTGTATTTATATTTAATGGGTATATATTAAATTCCACATTTTTAATATCTCATTTTTATAGAGAAATCTGGTTGTTATATCTAATACTTTTTCAAATTACTGGACAGTAGATCACAGTATGCACCCAGCTTACAATAATGGAAAATGACATCACCTCCAAATCCTTACATGACAAATAATTTTCAGTTAGCATATTTGTACCTATTCCCTTTGGAACACTGTAGGGCTTTGTTTGTGCTATTCAGCTAGATAATAAATATGCCTGTATGTCACTTGCCTAAGTGCTACTAGCTTAATCTCAGAATAGCTGTTCTCTGCTCTCCTTCCAGCCACCAACATATTAGGGACCCTATTCCCATTATTCACCAACAATTACATGTTTTATTTTCTTTTTTTTTTCCAGTCTAGTAGGATATTATTTTATCTTTTTATTTTAATTTGTATATCTGAATTCTAATTTGAATATTGTTTTCATGTAAAGTTTCCTTTTGTAAATTGCCTATTTATACTATTTACCAGTTTTTCTCTTGAGTTGCCCTCTTCTTAATGATATGCAAAAGTCTTTGTATATTATAGACATTAATCATTTTTCAGTTTTAAATATAGTGGAATATCTTCTTAATTTATCTTTCTATTAATTTTGTGACATGCTTTACTAAATAGAAATCTTTAATTCTATTATAACCTCATATATTAGTATTCTGTATTGTGTTTGGCCTTTGAATTTTTGTTTTTTAGTTTTATTTTCTTGTGTGGTAAAACACAGCATGAGATGTTCTATCATAAATACATTTTAAGTGTATGGTACAGTATAGTTGCAGCAGATCGGTAAACATATTCACCTTGCTGAGCTGAAACTGTAACTTTTGGTTACTAAGTTCTCTTCCTCTTTCCCCTTAGCTTCTAGAACTAGCATTTCACACTTGATGTCTATGAATTTGACTATGTTTGCTACTTCATATAAATGGAATCATGCAGAATCTGTCTTACTACAAGTGGCTTATTTCACTCAATTTATACTTAAGAAATCCTTCCCCATCCTAGGTCAATGATATATTTTATATTTATATGCATGCATAGATTGCCTTGGGCCAAAGGTCAGTCCAACTAAACAGACTTGCAAGTAGGAAGGACTCAATATACATCATAACACTGTGGAAACAACAATTGTCAAAACACCTTTTAATCACTTCATACTTGCAAGTGTAAAAATTTTAGGAATACTGGCTATGTGTAAAAGCAAAAAAAAAAATAGTATTTTAAAAAGGATAGTTTATATTTTCTTTTGAAACAGACCAAACATACTTACATTAAGACTGAATTTTCCCACTAGGAGCTGATGATCTGAGCCACAGTCAGCTCCAGGTCTTGTTTTGGCTGACTGTATACAGCTCCATCATCTTCAGCTACAAAGAATATAATCAAGAACAATTTTTTTTTTTAAATATTGACCATTTGGCTATGTCCATGTGTAATGTCATCTCTTGTGTTCTTGAAAAAGGGTGTTTTCTGTGACCCATGCAGTCTCTTGCAGAATTCTATTAGTCTTTGCCCTGCTTCATTTTGTATTCCAACGCCAAATTTTCCGGTTACTCCAGGAATCTCTTGACTTCCCACTTTTGCATTCATATCCTCTGTGATGAATGGGCATCTTTTTTTGGTGTTAGTCCTAGGAAGTTTTCTAGGTCTTCATAGAACTGGTTAAATTCAGCTTCATTGGTGGTTGGGACATAGACTTGGATTACTGTGATGTTGAATGGTTTGCCTTTGAAAAGAATTGAGATCATTCTGTCATTCTTAAGGTTACATCCAAGTACTGCAGTTTGAACTCTTGTTGATTTATGAGGGCAACTCAATTTCTTCGATGTGATTCTTGCCCACAGTAGTAGATATAATGGCCATTGTATTTAAATTCACCTATTCCTATCCATTTCAGTTCACTGATTCCTAAGATGTTGATGTTTACTCTTACCATCTCCTGCTTGACCATGTCAAACCTACCTTGATTCATGGACCTAACATTCCAGGTTCAAGGCTTTGGTCTATTCAGTAGTGTTGTACAGATGTGAAAGCTGGACAATAAAGAAGGCAGAGCATCAAAGAATTGATGCTTTCAAATTGTGATGACTCTTCAGAGTCCCTTGGAAAGCAAGCAGATCAAATTAGTCAATCTCAAAAGAAATCAACCCAGAACACTCTTTGGAAAGATTGATCTGGAAGCTGCATCTCCTGATGTGAAGGGCTGATGCACTGGAAAAGACCCTGATGCTGGGAGATTAAGGCAGAAGGAGAAGACAACGGCAGAGGATGAGATGATTGAATGGCATCACTGATTCAATGGACATGAACTTGTGCAAACTCTGGGAGATACTGAAGTGATATGGAAGCCTAGCATGCTGCAGTTCATGGAGTCACAAAGAGTTGGACACAACTTGATGATTGAACAACATTTACATTGAATGTGAATCTTTCCCCAAGACTTCAAGAAGCTCCACTGAGAAGTTTTAATGTTCTGAACATGAAATATTATAAACTCTTTCAGAATTTTATTTTGTTAAAATTTATATAGATATTCAATGTCTGAGACTACAAATATATATTTTTGTAGACCTCTTATTTAAAGCTTTTGAAATGTCTGAGGTGGAAGCATTCATTTTCTCCCTCTGCAGACATCCAAGTGCATGGCATTCTTCTCACTCGTAATTTTTGTGAACAAGATATTCTGGAATCAGTTATTGCAATAATGCTCAGAAGAGAACTAAGGTGACTTCTATGGTCATACATGCTTATTTATACTAGTGAAATGTGGGTAACTAAGTCTAATCATTAAAGCTATCAAATACAGCCTGGTGAAACCAAAAAATTATTGTATACAGAGAGAAACATACTTTTTGCACATGGTTTGGAGTATTTGATTTTTTTCTATTAGAAGGAGTGTGCACTTTTTCACATATCACTGGGCTCTACAAATAAATACATTCCTGAGAAACTTTTGGATGAAATAATCATTCTTCTGAGTAGCATTTTTATTGTTTCAATTTTCCTAAAACTTTCCTCCTTTAAGGTAAATGGCTATCTAGCAGAACATTAATAACAAAGAATTTCCCATGTCACTCTCTTCATTGACTTGCAAATGCAATCATTCTTGTTCTCTTTTGAAAATAGAGGATTGCAGTGTACTGCCTTACAGGCTGCAATTCTCATCAGAGAGTTGTACAAAGAGCTTGTTCCATTTCTAATTCATATCTGGAAAAACACTACTGAAATATGCCATATTTTGTATGCAAAATTTATTCTATCCTTCAATGAGAAAAGAAGAATCAACCTTTCTAACTAGATATAAGTAATATAATTAAAGTCAATGGAACAGTCCATATCAGAAAAATGAGAAAATCTGGGTCCAAGAGTTAAACTTGTTATTGTTCGGTTGCTAAGTCATGTCTGACATTTTGCAACCCCACAGACTGCAGTATGTCAGGCTCCCTGTCTTTCACCATCTCCCTGAGTTTGCTCAGACTCATGTCCATTGAGTCAGTGATGCCATCCTGCTGCCCTCTTCTCCTTTTGCCTTCAATCTTTCCCAACATCAGGATTCAAGAGTTAAGTACAAGTCAAATGACTTAAAATAGAGATATAGGTGAATTCAAAACAATGGAAAAAACTGGGATTGTTTTCAAGTTTTAAAGAAAATTTAAATAGATTATGGCTTTCTATATTCCTTTAAGAACTACCCCATAAGCAGAATATGTTAGAGCTGTGAATGCATATGTGTGTGTGTGTGTATTCTAATTTTGTGGCATATATTTCACTTATTTGATTAGGATAGGCCTTAAAAATGAATAGCTAACATTAAAAAAGAGAAATAAATTTGGAAAATCCTAATTGACTGGGCCAATTAAAACTTTTCCCATATATCAACATGAATCCACCACGAGTGTACACATGTTCCCAATCCTGAACCCCCTCCTCCCACCTCCCTCCCCATACTATCTCTCTAGGTCATCCCAGTCCACCAGCCCCAAGCATCTTGTATCCTGCATCGAACCTAGACTGGCGATTCGTCTTACATGATATTATACATATTTCAATGCCATTCTCCCAAATAATCCCACCCTCTCCCTCTCCCACAGAGTCCAAAAGACTGTTTTATACATCTGTGTCTCTTTCGCTGTCTTGCATACAGGGTTATCGTTACCATCTTCCTAAATTCCATATATATGTGTTAGTATACTGTATTGGTATTTTCTTTCTGGCTTACTTTACTCTGTATAATCAGCTCCAGTTCCATCCACCTCATTAGAACTGATTCAAATGTATTTTTTAATGGCTGAGTAATACTCCATTGTGTATATGTACCACAGCTTTCTTATCCATTCATCTGCTGATGGATATCTAGGTTGCTTCCATGTCCTGGCTATTATAAGTAGTGCTGCAATGAACTTTGGGGTACGTGTGTCTCTTTCAGTTCTGGTTTCCTCAGTGTGTATGGCAAAACCAATACAGTATTGTAAAGTAAAATAAAGTAAATATATATATATATATATATTATTGGTTTTGCCATACATCAACATACTTTCTAGTAATTAGCTTATGCTGTTCACAAACTTTTTAATGTGTTTTTCCCTTTGCTTACTGTGAATTAAATTATATTTTAAGTTTGTTTTCTTTTAAAAAAATAAAAGACAATACAGAAAGGCCATAGATCACTGTGAACAGCCAAAGTGACAATAAAAGATCTCAGAGGCAATAAATAAATAAATAAATAAAGCAAAAACAAAACAAAACATACCTCTTTTTCATCATATAACAGAGAACTGGAAAAATAGAAGATAAAAGTATTAAAAAGTCATAATCCAGGAAAAGACTGGACAAGTGATTTCATTATGGTTTGTTGTCTTGATTTTTTTAGAGAAAATCTGGTGCTACTTGCCTATCAGCTAAGGATATGGGTAACAGTGACAAAACATGGCCTCTTTGAGAAATATTTTATATGGCATCATCTTAAAGGTCTCTCCAATTTCAGCATTTTTGAGAAAAAAATGAAGCTTAATTGGAAAACAAAGATATTTTTTAAAAAATCCCAAATCTATTTCAGTACAAATTTACCAAAGGGTGTCTTTTCTTCCTATACATTGCTGTGATTTTTTTTTTTAGTCTAGAATTCAGTTTAAATAAATGATAATAAAGGCTTCCTATTAAAAAAATAGGGTATTTATGCTTTTATTTTGTTTTATAAACTTCAATTGCAACTTGTTCAGTTGATCCTGTCCAAAGTCTTTCAAATGATGGCTTGTATTTTAATTTAGAAAAAGTTGAATTTAGGATTTGGTTGCAATTTTAGGCTAGAGACTAAGTTTCCAATTTCAACTCCCCTTTAGAAAACTCAGCTGACAGAGATGGGGAAACAGTAGTCATACAACTATGTTTTTTACAGAAAAGCTCCATAGCTGGAATTCTCCTGTGAAAAATTGCCACCCTGTAATGTGTACTAGTTTATACTTACCTACTTTTATTATTTGTTTTCTAGTTCTGAATCATTAAGTGTTAAAATTATAGTTTATTTAGGCGTTTAGTGCTGCAGGAAGTCATAACAACACTCATAGTATTTCAAATACTAATTGTATTTTTTTTTATTTTTTTAATTTACTTTTATTTTAATTGATTTTTATTTTTTAGTTTGTTTTGCTTTACAATACTGTATTCGTTTTGTCATACATTGTCATGAATCAGAATTTCTAGCAAGTTGAAACTTTGGAGGTATGCAACTAGCATTCTTGATGCTAAATTTGCTTTCTTGGAAGGTTAGGGACATTGAGAACTCCCAGTAGTTGTTCAGGGCACAAAGACACTGTCAATTTCTCCTAGAGTGTAACTTAGTACTCTGGAAATAAAAACAGATATTTTCTAGGTCCAATACTTACTCTCTTGATTAAATTTATTTTCGAGTATGAGACCAGAGCTGGTAAGCTCCTCAATTCTTTTTACTGTGCTAAAAGTAGAGAAAAAGTTAGCAAATAAAGGATAGACCGAGCCGCCTAATGTTAAAGGTACAGATGTGTGTGGGAGAGATGATACCTATCATATGAAGGGTCTGGCTCCCTGCCCAGACAAGGCCTCAGGCTGCAAACTCAGATGTGGTTGTAAATTTCACGATCTGTTTATAATATTTGCATATGGAAGGAGTGTGATCTTCGTGGAAATAGCTCACATTAACCAAATTCACAAGAGACTAACCTACTGACCAAATGACAAACCATTAATGTGTAAAGAGGAATGCAAAATGACAAATTATTGTGTTGTGAGAAATATAAAATGACAAACCACTGATGTATAAAGAGAAATGTAATTCTCAAGGAGAGTATAACATTCATTTCCTTTGTTTGGGAAGATGTTCCTAGTGGAAAAATCCTCATGAAAAGCACAAAAATGTTATAGTTGGATCATGGAAATAATTATCACTTAGGATCGCATCTGCTGAGCAGGTCTGTTCTAATGGACACGGCTAAAAACCTAATAAAACATCTTTACTCTTTTGAGTCTTAGAGATAATATGGCTACTATTTCTTTTCTGTTTATACAGGCTTCTTTTAGTCATGGTATATTAAAATAAGTTGAGAGGAACCAAGTTTGGTTAATTCAAATCTTACATAGAGTCTTGATATATGGAGGGTGGGTGAGGTGAGGTGAGGTGAAGTCGCTCAGTCATGTCCGACTCTTTGCGACCCCGTGGACTATAACCTACTAGGCTTCTCAGTCATGGGATTCTCCAGGCAAGAATACTGGAGTGGATTGCCATTTCCTTCTCCAGAGGATCTTCCCAACCCAGGGATCGAACCCAGGTCTCCCGCATTGGAGGCAGATGCTTTAACCTCTGAGCCACCAGGGAAGCCCTTGGAGGGTGGGTAGTGTAGCTGATCATTACAGCTCCAGGAGTTGAGGGTTACACTTGTGGTCCAGTGGTTAAGAATCAGTCTGCCAATACAGGGGACACAGAATCAATTCATGATCTGGGAGGATTCCACATGCTGCAGAGCAACTAAGCCCATGTCCCAGGGCCCTTGAGTCACAACTGCTAAGCCAGAGTGCCTAGAGCCTGTGCTCCACAACAAGAGAAGCCATTGAAATGAGAAGCCCAAGCCCTTAACAAAGAATAGCCCTGGCTTGCTGCAACTGGAGAAAACCCAGCACACCAAAGATAAATAAATTTTAAAATATGTGGTTGAAATCTACTTGAGGTCTCCCTTTTTCCAACCTGCACCTCTCCCACTCATGCTATCCTGTTTATTCCCTAGAGAATTCTAGAAATTTGCCAACCAAAATGGAAAACCACTGAATTAAAGGAAGCAGTATTCTCTGATAGTCAGGGATGAAATCTTCTTTACCCAGGGTTTCTTTGCTCATAAAGCAAGATGATAATACCGTATTCCTGTACTGATTTGGATGAGCTAGTTTACAATTTAGTAACAGCAACTCTTAAATCTTAGTTACATTAAAAAAAAAAAAGCTTATTCTTCACTCATGTTCAGGATCTTCACAATTTTTCTGCACTGATCTTGTTCTCAATCAGGACTTACACATTCTCTGAACCCTGCTGAAAGCTGAAGAAGAAAAATAGATGATGTAGATGCACATGCAGGCTCTAGAAACTTCTACCAGGTTCAGTTCAGTGCAGTTCAGTTGCTCAGTCGTGTCCGACTCTGTGACTCCATGAATCGCAGCACACCAGGCCTCCCTGTCCATCACCAACTCCCGGAGTTCACTCAGACTCACGTCCATTTGATGTGTAGCAAAACGAATACAGTATTGTAAAGCAAAACAAACTAAAAAAATAAAAATTAATTAAAAAAATAAAATAATGGGCCTTGCTCAAAGAAGCTTGTTCACCCAGTGTTTTTCTTTTTTTCTCTTTCTCCCTTTTTTTCTCTCTCTCCCTCCCTCTCTTTTTCAGGCTGATCCCTTGGAACACAGAAGCTCTCTGTGTTCACTTTCCTGCCTGAGCTTCTAAGACTATTAGCTTTCTGTGTAAACCAAGGAATATCAGCCTCTTTCTCTCCTCTATTTTCTTATCTACAACATTCTTTCTTTATCTCTGTCTCTAAATCATCTGCCGACACTGTTTCTCCTTTGGGTTCCCCTGGATCCTCTGGGGACTGGACCCCAGCATCTAAGATTAGTGTAGAACAGAAAATAAAGGAGTGCTCAAAAATGTGGGATGGTCAAAAGAGCACAGAAGCCAACTTGAATCAGGCTAATACTGCCTAAACCTGCACAATTGGAGAGAGAATAAATAATGACTTGAAAGTTTCTCTAGGATAAATCATATATTGGGCCACAAAGCAAGCTTTAACAAACAAGATTGAAATCATATCTGCAATTCAAAATGATATGAAACTAGAAACAGGAAGAAAACTTAAAAATCAACAAATACCTGAAAACTAAACAATATACTGCTGAACAACAAATGTATCAAACAAAAAATGAAAAGACGAATTAGAAGTATGTTGAAACGAATGAAAATGAAACTACAACATCTCTTCTTGCTATTCTTTGGAACTCTGCATTCAGATGCTTATATCTTTCCTTTCCTCCTTTGCTCAGAAGCAATATGTATTAATCCTGCTCACTTAGTCTTGACTGAAGACAGGAAACCATTTTCAAGGGTGATGGGATTGAAACTCAGCTGAGAGGAATACTAATCATTGTAACATGCAACCTAATACTAACCTTTACTTCAAACTTTAGAGGTTGTCAAGGAAATGACCTAAGGAAAGTATCTTAGGTAAAATATTATGGCAGTTATTCTGTTTATTCTGGGGTCTATGTTGGATGGAACAGATAAGTTTAAGGTCATCTTGGAACACTTCCCAGCAGTAGAGTTTTATTTACCTTTCACCATTGGTCCCTCAAGTGGGAAGTAGAATGGACACAAGCCCATAGCCAGGACATGGAAGCAACCTAGATGTCCATCAGCAGATGAATGGATAAGAAAGCTCTGGTACATATACACAATGGAGTATTACTCAGCCATTAAAAAGAATACATTTGAATCAGTTCTAATGAGGTGGATGAAGCTGGAGCCAATTATACAGAGTGAAGTAACCCAGAAAGAAAAACACCAATGCAGTATACTTACACATATATATGGAATTTAGAAAGATGGTAATGATAAACCTGTATGCAAGACAGCAAAAGAGACACAGATGTATAGAACGGCCTTTTGGACTCTGTGGGAGAGGGAGAGGGTGGGATGATTTGGGAGAGTGGCAGTGTAACATGTATGATATCATAAGTGAAATGAATCACTGGTCTAGGTTCGATGCAGGATGCAGGATGCTTGGGACTGATGCACGGGGATAATCCAGAGAGATGGTGTGGGGCGGGTGGGGGGAGGTGAGTGTTGAGATTGGGAGTTCATGTATACTC
>SJXQ01000529.1:233048-262844 GCA_006408695.1 Aepyceros melampus | reverse complement strand
GGGGGGGGGGGGGGAGAGGAGATGGAAGTCGGGATTGGGAGTTTATGTACACTCTTGGCTGATTCATGTCAATGTATAACAAAACTAATACAGTATTGTAAAGCAAAACAAACTAAAAAATAAAAATTAATTAAAAAAAAAAAAGAAAGAAAGAGAACATGGGAACATAGCAGTGCTTCCTGGTAACTTTCTTGTTTTAATGAGTTCTAGCTTGTTTTCCTTAACATTAAATACGTTTACTCTCTCACTGGTCTGGAGAAACCAAATGGGCAATTTAACCAAAGCAATGTCTTAGAGATGATGGAAAACTTGCATGCCACAGAGGTCTTGGCAAGTTGACAAACACTGGGTGCAATATCTGATGATAGAAAGAACAATACTTGTTCTTTCATAATCAGTTATCAATGCTACTGAGAAGTGACTACTTAAAATAGAGAATATTTGGTAGACTTGTCAATGTCTATCCATTCCTTAGACCTAAACATACATTTTGGTGAAAAATCATTGAATTAAACATTTTTACATATGCTGTAATTAATATAATATAAATAGATTGATGGGAAAGTTTGAGGGAAGGAGGAGAAGGAGGTCACAGAGAATGAAATAGTTGAATGTCATCACCAACTCAATGGACATGGATTTGAGCAAACTCTGGGAGACAGTGAAGGACAGGGAAGCCTGACATGCTTCAGTCCTTGGAGTTGCAGAGTCAGACATGACTTAGGGATTGAAAGAGCAACAATACACATATAGATACTCTTTCAAGTGTTTTTTCAAAAAAAAAATTTTTTTCATCTGAATAGCATTTTCAAAATGTGACCCAAAGTGGCATTTTACATTTTCCCTTCATGGTCTGTACAACACTAAAAGCAGAGACAATACTTTGCCTACAAAAGTCCATATAGCCAAACTATGGTTTGTCCAGTAGTCATGTGTGGATGTGAAAGCTGGATGATAAAACGGGTTGAACATCAAACAATTGATGCTTTTGAACTTAGAAGACTCATGAGTTCCCCTTGGACTCAAGGAGATCAAACTAGGGAATCCTAAAGGAAATTAACCCTGAATGTTGACTAGAAGCACTGAGGCTGAAGCTGAAGTTGCAGTACTTTGGCCACCTGATGCAAAGACCCAACCCATTAGAAAAGACCCTGATGCTGTGAAAGATTGAAGGAAGGAGGAGAAGGGGACAACAGAGGATGAGATGGTTGGATGGCACCACAGACTCGATGGATATGAATTGAGCAAGCGCCAGGAGATGGCGAAGGGCAGGGAAGCCTGGAGTGCGACAGTCCATGGGGTCACAAAGAATCAAACACGACTGAGTGACAGGGCAATGAACAATGAGAAGAGTAAGTAAATGCAAGAGAAGGTCACATCCTCAGATACCAGGGCCCCTACCCTGCTTCGGATAAAAATGTTATGATTATTTCTATCTATGTATATTTACATTTGTTTCTATGGTTCTATGTGAAATCACCACAGCTAACAACAACAACAAATCAAAAATTAAAATAAAAAAGTGAATTCCGTTAACATGTATTAAAAGAGTCTGATAGTACGATGATTAAGACTGCAGTCTCTGAAACTAGCCTGCTTGAGTTTATTAAAACAAGTTTGATATACAGTAGAGCCAAGTCTTCTGCTTAGTTAGCCATTGATTTACTCAAAGGAATGGTAAGCAAAGCCCATTTTCAAGTTCATATTTACAAATTCAAAGAATACACAAAAACATTTACTAATGTGCTAATTATATGGAGAAGGAAATGGCAACCCACTCCAGGATTCTTGCTTAGAGAATCCTGTGGATACAGGAGCCTGGTGGGCTGCTATCAATAGGGTAACACAGAGTCGGGCATGACTGAAGTGACTTAGCATGCATGCATGCATGCATTGGAGAAGGAAATGGAAACTCACTCCAGTATTCTTGCCTGGTGAATCCCAGGGACAGAGGAGCCTGATGGGCTGTCATCTAAAGGGGTCTCACGAAGTTGGACAAAACTGAAGCGACTTAGCAGCAGCAGCAGCAATGTGCTAATTAACTTTAGGGAGAAATTTGGAAACAAAATTAATTTCCAAATTAAAAGATGCTCCAAGCTTAAACTAAAAACAAACAAACAAACAAAAAAAAAAAAAAAAAAAAAACAAGAGAGTTACCAAAATACATTTAATCGCATTACCAAGTTCAGTTCAGTTGTTCAGTAGTTTCTGACTCTTTGTGATCCCACGGACTACAGCACATCAGGCTTCCCTGTCCATCACCAACTCTCTGGACTTATTCAAATTCATGTCCTTTGAGTCAGTGATGCCATCCAACAATCTCATCCTTTGTCATCCCCTTCTTGTTGTGCCTTCAATCTTTCCCACCATCAGGCTCTTTTCCAATGAGTTAGTTCTTCGCAACTTGTGGCCAAAGTGTTGGAATTTCAGCTTCAATATCAGTACTTACAATGAATATTTGGGATTGATTTCCTTTAGGATTGACTGGTTTGATATCCTTGCAGGTCAAGGACTCTCAAGAACCTTCTCCAATCCTACAGTTCAAAAGTATCAATTCTTCCGTGCTTAGCTTTCTTTATAGTCCAACTCTCACATCCATACATGACTACTGAAAAAACCATAGCTTTGACTAGATGGACCTTTGTTGTCAAAGTAATGTCTCTGCTTTTTAATATGCTGTCTATGTAGGTCATGCCTTTTCTTCCAAGGAGCAAGAGTCTTTTAATTTCATGGCTGCAGTCACCATCTGCAGTGATTTTGGAGCCCAAGAAAATAGAATTTCTCACTATTTTCATTGTTTCCCCATCTATTTCCCATGAAGTGATGATACTGGTTGCCATGATCTTAGGTTTTTGAATGTTGAGTTTTAAGACAACTATTTCACTCTCCTCTTTCACTTCCATCAGGAGAATCTTTAGTTCTTCTTCCTTTCTGCCATAAGTGTGGTGTCATCTGCGTGTCTGAAGTTATTGTTATTTCTCCTGGCAATCTTGATTCCAGCCTGTGCTTCATCCAGCCCAGCATTTCACATATAAATTTAATAATCATGTTGACAATATACAGTCTGATGTACTCCTTTCCCGATTTGGAACCAGTCTGCTGTTCCATGTCTGATTCTATCTGTTGCTTCTTGACCAGCATGCAGATTTCTCAGGAGGCAAGTAAGTTGGTCTGGTATTCCCATCACTTTAAGAATTTTCCAGTTTGTTGTGATCCACACAAAGGCTTTGATGTAGTCAAAAAAGCAGAAGTAGATGTTTTTCTGGAACTCTCTTGATTTTTTGATGATCCAACAGATGTTGGCAATTTGATCTCTCCTTTGCTTTTCTAAACCCAGCTTGCACATCTGGAATTTCATGGTTCACATATTACTGAAGTGTGGCTTGGAGAATTTTGTGCATTAATGTGCTAGCTTGTGAGATGAGTGTTAAGTGTGCAATAGTTTGAACATTTTTTGGCACTGCCTTTCTTTGGGATTGGAATGAAAACTCACATTTTCCAGTGCTGTTGTCACTTCTGAGTTTCCCAAATTTTATGGCATATTGAGGAAGTACTTTCAGAGCATCATCTTTTAGGATTTGAAATCGCTCAACTGGGATCCCATCACTTCTACTAGCTTTGCTCATAGTGATCCTTCCTAAGGCCCACTTGACTTCCCATTCCAGGATGTCTGGCTCTAGGTGAGTGATCACACCATCACAGCTATCTGGGTCGTGAAGATCTTTTTTGTATAGTTCTTCTGTGTATTCTTGCCACCTTTTCTTAATATCTTCTGCTTCTGTTAGGTCCATACCATTTCTGTTCTTTATTGTGCCCATCTTTACATGAAATATTCCCTTGGAATCTCTAATTTTCTTGAAGAGATCTCTAGTCTTTCCTATTCTATTGTTTTTTTTTTTTTTTTTTTCCGGGGGGGAGGTTGTTGCTTGTACAATGTCATGAACTTCTGTCCATAGTTCTTTAGGCACTCTTTGTCTATCAGATATAATCCCTTGAATTTATTTCTTACTTCCACTGTATAGTCATAAGGGATTTGATTTAGGTCATACCTGAATGGTTTAGTAGCTTTCCTTACTTTCTTCACTTCAGTCTGAATTTGGCAGTAAGGAGTTTGTGATCACCAAATACAAGTAATACTTATATAAGAAAGGAAAAGTGAATAGTTTTTAAAATCCAGTTAATATTTCAACTGCTTCTGGTTCAGGATTCTGAAAATTTTGGTTAATTCTTGGCATTTTTATATTTTTAGTTTTGTACTACACTTAAAAAGTTTGTGGCAATTACATTATTGGAGGTAAATCTTTTTATTAAAGTTTTATTTTAGATGGTATGACCAACTGATAGCTCAGTCTTAAGGAAAAATAGCTTTGAATTGAGTCCATTTCTTCAGAAATAAAGCTTCTAAAATTTATATTTGCCTTGTAAATTCATGATAATTTCTAGTTCAGAGGTTAAAGAAGATGATTTGAAAGTACCTTCTCCTTCCAATTCAGCTAAAAAAATATAAAATGTGCTTTAAAAGTAAATCATTGCATGATCTATAAGTATTCAAAACATTTGAGGGGAATAGCAAAGGAATACTGGTGACAAGAAGATGTCCCGAGATTTCTAACTTCTGCTTAGTATACAGAAAGCTGGAAAAGACATTGTTTCCAACATTTCACCAAAACATACTCTATAAAGTCATTTTTTTTTCTTGAGCTCAGTAAAAATCTAAAGTCACAGGATAATCAATTAATTTGACATAGAAGCAAAGACCAAGCCTTGAAGGACAGACAGTGATAAAATCCTCCTGGGAACAGAGAACAAAATTAAATCAAGGCTCTCTTAGAAGACAATAAGGAGATTTCAGCCACACTTTAAAGGGATTTCTAAAAGTCGAGTATGGACTGAAGGGAGAGAACCTATCGACTCTGGTAGCTGTGAGGGGGAGTTTGGCCTAAGTCTTTCATCTCCACTGACCTCGACGAGTGCTCACAAATGACACTGGGAGCTGGGCAGGGTACCAGAGGGTTTCCTAGAGAGCTGAAAGCTTCCCAGAAGGAAGCTGCAGAGTGTCAGGAGAAAGAGGGTAGAAATCACTGAGAAAATCCACTCCCTACTCAGAGAGAAAGGCCTGCTCAGTAATGAGACTGAAGGAATACAATAAAGGAATTCCCCAGAATTAAAAAAAAAAAAAGTTTATAAATGTTAATCTAAACATGTAAATAATTTAAGAAAACATAATCTAAATATGCAAACTAAAATATAAAGTTTGGTATATTGGATTTAAAAAAACAAAGACTAATTATATGCTTTCTACAGGAAATTCACATAAATATAATAAAAATACAACTACAGCTGTAGACTTTAAGATTTCTGTTTCAGTCAATAGAAGCAATAAAATCAGTAGCAATTTGGAAGATACAATCAAAACTATCAAGCAATTAGATCTGATTTATATTTTTACGACTCCCCACAAAACAGCAAAATAATACACTTTATTTTTAAGTGGACATAGGACTTTAATAAAGATAGGCCCAATTCTGAGTCATGGTTGAGTAACTGAAATCATGTAAAGTATATTTTGTGGTCAAAATGAAATTATAGTAAGAACAAATCATAGAACAGAAAAAGTGCCTGGAAAATTCCTAATTATGTAAAACAAATATCACTCTTAAAACTAGCTTACACATCAAAAAGGAAAATATCAATTGGAAATTAAAAAAATATTTTATACTGATTGAAAATGAAACCACAATGCATAAAATTTTTAAAGATGCAAATAGTACTATTTAGAAAGGAACTTAATAGAAAAGAGTAAAGAGAAATAGAGGAAACTAAACCTAAAAAAATAAATAAATAATAAGACAAAAGCAGAAATTAAAATATAAAAACAATAGAAAAAAATTAATGAAACCTGACTAGGCAGTTGCTTGAAAAGAACAATGTAACTGATAAACCAAGCCAGAATGGTCAAGGGGAAAAAAAAAAAAAAGGGAAAAACATAAATTAAAACATAGAAGATATCATAACACATCAAATATATATTGCAATGATTACAATATTAGACTTATGTGGTCCTACATATGTTTAATAAATTTAATTCATAGTTGAAAACTTTCCAGAAACATCAACCTTTCCAGGTCAAGGGACTTCAGTGGATATTCCTACAAATCATGTTTAGAAGAAATAATACCAATTGTATTCAAACATTTTCATAAAATAAAAGCATATCTAAAACTTTCTATTCCTTTTATAAGGACTGCTTGTTTCTGATATAAAAATTAGATGTAGACATTACAACAGAAGTAAGTTGGAGATAACAAATGACTAATAAAAATAGAAACAACAAAGTATTAGTGAATGAAATATAGCAAAATATTAAAATAAAAATATTATCATGACTGATGGATTTTATCTGGGAAATACAAGACTGATTCAACATTTAAAAGTTAGCATAATTCCATAAGACAGAAACATGCGTTCAGGCAGGAAAATGCATGTTAGGAATGCTCATTAAGTTTCCATAACTTAGAGGCTCAACAAGTAAAATGTTCAACAAAAGTCACTTATGCCTCTCGAATAAAAACCCCAAATCAAATATGCTAAAATTAGTAAGTTCAGTTCAGTTCAGTTGCTCAGACGTGGGGAGGTGGGGGTCGCGATTGGGAGTTCATGTACACTCGTGGCTGATTCATGTCGATGTGTAGCAAAACGAATACAGTATTGTAAAGCAAAACAAACTAAAAAAATAAAAATTAATTAAAAAAAAAGAAAATAGAGCCACCAAAGTCAACATATTATATAATTTAATTTATATAAAATATCCAGAATAGGTAAATCTACAAAGAAAGAATGGAGATTAGAGAATAAATTAAATAATATGAATTAGAGAGGGAATTGATGAATTAAAACAGAAAACCAATGGAAAAAAAATCAGTGAAACTGAAAACCAGTTTTTTTAAACAATGAGAATCAAAAAGCCTCTAGCCAGACAAAGAGAAATGATTAGAAGACACAATAACTAATATCAGAATTGAAAGAGACATCACTACAGATCCCATTAACATTAAAGATAATAACAGAATATTATAAACAATCCGATGCACAAAAATTTCTTAAAGTAGAAAAATGGACCCATTCCTTAAAGGACACAATCTGCCAAAACTCACACAAGGAGAAATAATGTGACTAAGCCCATACCTATTAAATAAATTGAGTAAATAATTAATAACCTTAAAACAGAAAGCACTGGGCAAAGAAGCATTCACTGGTGAATTCCATATGTTTAAGAAATAAATTATAGCAATTATCTACAATCTCTTTGAGATGATAGCAGAAAGGCTACTTCCTAACTCTTTTTAAAGAGGCCAGCATTACTTTAATATCAAAACCAGACAAATTATACAACAAGAAAAGAGAACTACAGACCAATTTCTCTCAGGAACACAGATACAAAATTCTCCAATAAAATATTAGCAAGCTCAGTCTTACAATGTGTAAAAAAAATTACACATCACAACCAGGTTTCCCGGGTATGTAAGGCTGCTTCAACACTCAAAAAGTCAGCTAATCATCACACCTATAGGCAAGAGAAGAAAAATCACATGTGTATATCATAAGCAGGAAAAGAAATGACAAAAATCCAATACCTGTTCCTGCAGGTAGGTTAACTATTGCCTCGGGCTGGTCAGAGGGAGATGGTTAAAAGGAAATGAGAAATGACTACCTAAAGGCATACAGTTTCTTTTGAGGTGATGAAGTGTTCTCAAATTGATTGTAACCATGTTTGCACCACTCTGAATATACCAAAAAAAAAAAAAAAAAAAAACCACCTAGAATTATACACTTGAAATGAGTGACCATATGATATGTGACTTACATCCCAGTAAAACTGTCACTAAAAATGTTAGTTAAAGGAGAAAAGCAGAGCAGCAAGGCAGCATCCTGGAAGGAGAGCTAGTGAAATGTGTTGTCATGGGAGCTGGAAGGAGTGGACTCCTTGGAAAAGGGACAGATGGGTTAGCTGGGTCAGATGCTGCAGAAAGGTCAAATACAAAGAGACCAGGGAGTGGACTGCTGAGTGTGCCAACTTGGCAGCAGTTAGGGAAGAGCCTTCCTGGTGGAGTTGAATGGGGAAGGCCCTCTGCAATGATGGAGGGAAAGAGCTGCAGAGGAAAAGATAACCTATAGCGTCTGCAGGGGATTTTGCTTAGAAGCTGGGTGGAGATATGGACAGGAGCTGGGTTCAGTTAGGGGGATCCTTGCTGCTATTATTTCTCTGTCTTGTTTTCTTTTATTTTAGAACACCTTTGTTCTCTGATGCAATTGCTCTGGTACAGAAGGATCCACTGAAGCTATGGGAACAGAGGGGTTAGAAAAGTCTCTGAGAGAAGATGGGATTTGTAGCCTGTGAGGAGAAGTGATGAACCTTGGATAAGGTCTGGGGCCCTTTTCCCAACATGATAGGAAGCAAGGCAGACAGAGTGGTTCATGAGGTTCGTGGGCTTCTTTGTAGCTGCTTTGTTTTCAAAACCACTGTATGTGTGTGTGTAATATCTTGGGTTCCCTTTCATCAGGTCCCAATCTAAGGCCATCTTACAGAGTTTACATGTATAAATATTTCACTGTCCATTTCACTGCTCAAGCTGTATATTGGATTTCAGCCTACAGTTCTTACTCTGGACAAGGAGAGGAGAGCGTTTCACCACGTGGAGAAGGGTGGCTTCCCAGACAGCACATCTCCTTTCACTGGCCCTAGCCAGAAACTCCCCAAATTCTCCTCTTTCCTGAAATACTTTTCCTTGCCTATTTCCATTCATGCAGTGATCAGAAAAGGATGAACTACCAGTAGAAGAACAGAGTGGAATAATTTTAAAGTGAAACAGAAATACTGTGGCATAGCAGCACGTGGGTAAAAAACAAATGCGTGTACTCTCTGGTTATCTTTGCAAAAGTGATTTGGCATTTCTGAAAGTAATATAGGAATAAAATCAATGATGTAATGTACTGCTATGTATGTAATAAAAATGCAGCCTTTTAGGTAACAGCTGTGTTCTGGGTTGATAGAATTACAAAATATTAAATCTAAGCATGATCAAATATAAATTCACAGATACATGATGAAATGTAAAACACTGCTTGTATTCTTCAATCCTTTGAATCATCTGAGGAGGTTTTTAAGGAAGATACCAATTCCTAAGTTTCATCATGTATCAGTTAAATTGGAATCTCTAGAGGGAGATCTAAATGCTGATTTTTTTTAAAGTTTTAAAATGCAGTTTTTTAAAGGTTCATTTCCTTTTCTATTTTCAGTTATTACAAAATATTGACTCTATTCTCCATGTTGTACAATCCATCCATGAACCCATCTTACACGCAATAGTTTGTACTTTCCCCTAGCCTCACTGGGGGCTTCCTTGGTGGCTCAGATGGTAAAGAATCCATCTGTAATGAAGGACACCTGGGTTTGATCCCTGGGTCAGGAAGATCGCCTGGAGAAGGGAAAGGCTATCCACTCCAGTATTCTTGCCTTGAGAATTCCATGGACAGAGGAATCTGGTGGGCTACAGTCCATGGGGTCACAAAGAATTGGACACAACTGAGCAACGAACACCTTCACTTTCACTCCCCTCACTGATAACCCTTAGTTTGTTCTCTTTTTCTGTGATTCTTAAGCACAAATTTTTGAAAATCTCTTTAGATGAGCTCCATGTGCAGGGAGGTTGAGAACCGTTGTACAGATCATTGAGAATACCTTATAGAAATGCTCAGAACCATATCATCAACTGTGTCATGGTCCTACACGACATGTGAAAAGAAAAAAATATACTAAAATGCAGTCCTATACTCAGAAACTTCTTACATCATGGTTTTTCCTGAAAGCAGTGTGGATAAAGCACAGGAAGCTAAATGATGTGCTTTTCTCTTGGTTTATTTCAAGATGAGGCAATAGAAAAAGTTCAAAGATTTGTGAGATGCAAAGGACCTAACAGCTGTTAACTGGATTGAAGCGAGAAGTTAGCAGATGATTTAAAAAGTACTTTTAGGCACCATGCTGACAGGTGAACCCCTTCTGTCACACTCTGCTAGAGAGGGCTTTCCTGGAGTACATATACATGTTTAAACCATGTTCAAGAAAAGAAACAGAATCCAGTAAGTCTATGAACAGACCCAGCAGCACAGAGACCCTCTCAATACCAACTCAGCAACAGACTGAGGAAGGACAAATGGAGGATATGGTTTAAGAATCAATTTTAATGGCCTATTTCAAAAAGTTTTTTTTTTTTCAAAAGAAATAAATTGTAGTCAAGTTATATTGTTGGTAGTTATATCAGGTGGAATCATCCTATTATCTACAGTCCAAGAAGAAAAGCGATGGGAAAAGAGGAAAGAGACAGGATGGGCAGGTCTAGCTCTCCAGGTGAAGGCAGGTATTAGCCCAGAGGGAGGATTGGACATATTTCACCTGCTGATCTGCAGAAGATCTGCTTGTGAGAAGTCTCTATGGTGACTTAGGTATCTGAGGAAGAAGTCTGAAAAGAATGAAATATAATGGAACTAAATATTACATTTTTGAAAGGAATAAAATACACTAATTATAATCTACAAAAAATTAGTTTGTTTTTAGAACTGGTGCAGTGACCTGAATTATGTTTAAATCAAGAACATTTCAGTGTGAAGTCACTGATTATTCCAAGTAGAAAGGCACCATCAGTCACAAATGTGCATCCATTTCATTTTCCTTGTTCTTAAGGGTGCTCTGCTACATGTGTACTTAAATATTACAGGTCTTTTGGGGGATGTGCGTTACAAAATATAACACCTGTCATAAAACCATAGAACTTCAGATAGAGCAGTATTAGTGTAAGGACAGACAGCAATAAATCAGTGGAAAGAGTCCAGAAACAGAGCCACACGTACAGGTCCTCTGATTCATGACAAAGATGACGCTGTCATAAAGTGGGAAAAGCATTATTTTTCCTAATAGCTCTGCAGGTGAATTGGATAGCCTTGTGGGGAAAAAATAACACAACAACAAATTCTGACCCCTTATCACAACATACACAGAAATAAATTCTAATCAATTCTAGATAAACTGCATTTCTAAATGTAAAGCTAAAAAAGAAAAAAGAAAACTTCTAGAAAAGAGTTGGTAAACTTTCCTTAAAGGACAAAGCAGCAAATGTTTTAGGTTTCGAAGATTATATAGTGTTGCAACTACTCAGCTCTCTGCTGTTGAAGAAAAGCAGCCATGGATCACATAGAAGGGAATAAGCCTGTGTGTGCGACAATAAAACTTTATTTACAAAAACAAATTTGGCTTTCAGGCCATGGTTTTCCTACCTCTGTTCTGGAACATCTTTCTGAATAAGTGTTCACAAACTGAACTCAAAAGGTGGTAACAAAAATTAAAAGTTTAATAAATTAGACTGCATTTAAATATTTAAATTTAGTCATCAAAATTCACTGTTAAGATTGCAAAAGACAGCCCACAGAGTAGCAGAAAGTATTCGAAATACATATGTTCAACAAAGGACTCATATCCAGAATATATAAATGTGCACGCGCACGCATGCACACACACACACACACACACATATCCTTTAAAGAAATTTAAAAAAGAAAATGATAAACTCAATAGAAAAAAAGTCAAGAATTCTTGAATGAAAGTTTTACAAAAGGAACACCACAAAGGATAATATTCTAAAGGCCAATATATGTATGAAGGGTTCTCAGTCTCATCAGTTATCAGGAAAGTAAAAAATAAAGCTTCAACAACATTCTACTATGCAGACACAGATTTAAAGGCAAGCAATTCTTATGTTGTCCAGGACGTGGAACAAATGGACCTCTCACGTTCTCTGGTGAGCATGCAGATGGGTGTGATGCCTGTGGAAAACTGAACTATCTACTTGAAGTCGTCCTAGTTACATCCTATGATCCAACATTCCATTTGGGGTATAAAATAATAAACCCATCCAATATGTTCACTGAAAGACATGTACCTAATGTCCCCAGTGGCACTCCTTAATTGTCACAAGTTGGAAAGGACCGAATCCACATCAGCCCAAAAGCATGAATACACGTGGGTTAGTAGCACTGTGGATACAGCATTGAGAAAGGTCTGCAAATACACATAAGGAACTCCATCGTGGTGTATTTACATAATGCATTTCCCTACTATGTAGCAATAGGAATAACCTACAACTACATGCAAAGCGCGGTGAATCGCTCCCCAACTCCACCCTTCGAAAAACGTTGAGTGAAAGAAGTCAGACACCAGAAGACACCAGAAACCAGTCAGCATGTAATATGATTCCATTTGTGTGAAATTCAGGAGCAGGCAAAACTGACGTGTGCTGTTGGACTGGAAGTTCCTGGTTACCCTGGGGCGGAGGACACAGTAAGTGAAAGGAACGAGCGTGTGGCGGGATCCGGGGACCAATGGCGTCCTGTTTCTTGTGTGTCAAAGGTTCCTCCAGCTGCCCGGTTAGTTGTGGTGTGCGTGTGGGTGTGCTGCGCTGAGTGGGGCTTACAGTACAGACTTGACTCAGCTGCAGAGCTGTGCATTAGTCTACGGATAATGGAGGCGGTGCCCCTGGGCTCCCTGTCTCGTCTCCTTTCCTGCTTCCTGTTTACTTCCTTTTCCTTTTACTTCGATCAGTCAGTGTCTAATGTAAGCTTGATGTTCCAAAATAGCCCACAGTCTGTAAGTTCATGCTAATAAGAATACATGTTGAATAAATTAATAGATCAGAGGAGAGGCCTATGAAGAATTCAAATGATTTTTGTAGACACTCCACCCTGGAAGAGGTGGACCACCAGCCTCCCTCTCCCCCAGGCCCCAAGGGTAGGCCGAGCACAGCGGCTTCCTTCCAAAGAGTGCAGCGTGAAAAGGAGGGAAAAGAGGAACCTCTCAGTGTGGAGGCCTGACAGATCCTGCCTTAGCAGGAGATTAAGGACAGCATCATCCCTGAATCACTTATGAGTCATCTTGATAGTACGTCCTCTTATCATGGAGTGACGACAGGATGCTTTACCTCTGTGGTCCCCCTTCAAAAGCCTGTAGCTCCACTCTATTCATGAATAAAACATCAGACAAGCTCCAACTGAGGGCTGTTCCACAAAATAGCTAACCAAGATTTCTTCAAACACAAGGGAGGTCTGAGAACCTGTCAGAGCCAAGAAGGGCCTGAGGAAATGTAATACCTAAATGTCACAGATGATATCCTGGATGAAAAGAAGGATATTAGGTAAAAATTAATAAAATCTAAATAAAGGATAGGCTGCAATTAGAGTATATCAGTAAAGTGAAAGTGAAGTTGCTCAGCCGTGTCTGATTCTTTGCGACCCAATGGACTGCAGCCTACCACACTCCTCCGTCCATGGGATTTTCCAGGCAAGAGTACTGGAGTGGGTTGCAATTTCCTTCTCCAAGAGTATATCAATATTGGCTCGTTAATTATGGTAAACATACTCTACTACCATAAGATATTAAAAATAAGAAAAGTTGAACTCTATACTATCTTTCCAACTTTTCTGCAAATCTGAAATTATGACATGAGAACAACCTAAATGTCCATCCACAGATGAAAGGATAAAGAAGATGTCCTGCAAATAGACACTAGAATATTACTCAGCCATAAAAAAATGAAATAATGCCATTTTCAGCAACACGGAGAGACCTATAGATTATCAGACTAAGTGAAGTCAGTCAGAAGGAGAAAGACAAATGCCAAATATGGGGTCTAAACTAGGACACAAATGAACATATTTAAGAAGCAGAAATGGAATCACAGACATAGAGAACAGATTTGTGGCTGCTATGGTGGAAGGGTTGAGGGAAGGATGGACTGGGAGTTTGGGGTTAGTAGATGCAAATTGTTATATATATATAGAACTGATAAACAACAAGGTCCTACTGTATAGCCCAGGGAACTATATTCAGTATCCTGTGATAACTATAGCAGAAAAGAATCTGAAAACGAATTTGTTGTTCAGTTGCTAAGTCTTGTCCAACTCTTTGCAACTCCATGAACTGCAGCACACCAGCTTCCATGTCCTTCATTATCTCCCTGAGTTTGCTCAAACTCATTTCCATTGAGTCAGCGATGCCATCCAACCATCTCATCCTCTGTCACCCCCTTCTTCACTTGCCCCCAGTCTTTCTCATTATCAGAGTCTTTTCCAATGAGTTGACTCTTTGCATCAGGTGGCCAAAATATTGGAGCTTCAGCTTCAGCACTATATATAGATAGATATAGATAGATATGGATCTATATATAGATATATAGTGTGCATAACTGAATCACTTTGTTCTACATTAGAGATTAACACAAAATTGTAAAACAATTATGCTTCAATTTAAAAAAGAAAAACATTATTACAAAATAAAACTTCACTTAAAAGAATCATTGGGTCCTAAATTTGGGAGCATAATCTATGGAATCAAGTTATTAACAATAAGGTAATACAAAAGTAGGCAACAAAGACTAATGTAACCCAGTACCAAATTGCCTTCTTTACAAGTCTGAATACATTTCTAGTGATTAAACTTTATGAATGTGAATTACTTTTGTTTACTTCAGCACACGAAGGTGGGGATTTTATGTGCTATAACTCACTCAGATATTTTAAGTTAAACTCTTTAAATGTTAAACTTCATGCAGAAGAACAGAATGATGAAATGAGTGTTTTTGTTAGTAATTACAGACTATTAAAAATAAGTTTTCACTCCAATACACTTTTTCAGCAAATATAATAGAAGCATCATAGAATATTGGAGCTGAAAGAGACATTTAAAAGATTAGTTCAACTCCTTCAGGTTGCATGAAATAACAGAGTGCCAAAGAGTTTGGACTTGCCCTGGGTCATCATAAATTGGCAGGAGAGCTGGAATTTACTTGTTCAGTTGAACAAGTATTTACTGAGTATTTTTTTTATATTTTAAGCGCTCTGACAGCTGCTAGAAATAGAAAAATGAGTAAGAGTGTCACCCCAGAAGGATGAACGGGGGTGGGGGTGATGAACCAGGTTCAGCATGGCAGCGAGCAGCAAATGAGCACAGGTGCCAGACTGTGGAGGAGCAGGCCACCTGATGCATTAGGGCATCACGTGAGCCTTGGGACAGTGGGCAAGAGCAGACAGGTGAAGAGGCAGGGGCCAGGTACTCAGAGCAAAACTGATCATGCCAGCTAGAGGGGGAAGGGTGAGTAATCTGTCACAGGGGAGATGGCACCTCCTGCCGTTACTGACTAGTGCAGGCAAAAAGCAGGGGCAAGCTATGAATATGAGGACAGGGGAGGGTTTGTCCCAGTTAATGAGCACAGTTTTTATCCTACAAGATGCGGGAATTTATTGAACAGTTTTTAATCTGGGATCACTTGGATAGCTGTGTGGAGAATGGAGTTCAGGAAAATACTAGTTACTGAGAACCTGGGAAGTTCTGTGGGAGTGGTGACTGCCAAGAGCTGGCTTCGGAAGATGTCAGTGTGAAGAAAAGGAGGTGTGTTCAAGACATGCACACACTGATATGGGCAAAATGGATGGCCAGTAGGGCCCCACTGTGTAGCTCAGAGGACGCTGCCCGATGTTATGTAACAACCTAAAAGGGAAAAGAAATTGAAAAAGAATAGACGCATGAATGTGTGTAACTGAATCGGTTGCTGTACACCTGAAATTATCACACTAACATTGTTAATCAACTAGACTCCACTGTAAAAGAAAAAAGTTTTAAAAGTAAACCACACAAAAAAAATATTAGAGAAAGAAAATGACTGAAGATCGATTAGCTGGGCGGGGTGAGTGGGGAGGGTGCATGAAGGTGCTGGTTGTAACTCATCGTAGCGTAGGTCTTCGGAAGATGCCAGGAGGCATGGAAAATCCCTTGTCTCTGTGAACACACTGTGTCCACCTCCACCCAGGAAACAGCTCTGAAGATCAGCAAGTGAAGCAGTTTGACAGACATTTTAAAGAAAACAAGCAATAACCATAAAACTCATCCTAGGAAAAGAGGGACCTTCTTACGCTGTATCCACAGAATCAAGAGAAAACTTCAAGGTGATTCTCTGCAGTCAAGAGGATTTGCTTCTAAAGTTTTGTCCTCATTCCAAAAGCTCCAGAGAGGCTGCCCCAACATGTGTGTACCCTAAAAGAGGCACTGCCTTGAATCCCTGCCCTGAGGTATCTCACGTTAGGCTGTGGTGACCAGATGATTGACCTGCCTATAAGACAGAGAATGTGGGGAGAAGAACAGGAAGAAGGATAGTGTTTAACTTTAAACAAGCAAAATTTAAAATGCCTTTGAGCATTCAGTTAGAGACATTCAAAAGACAGTAGGATAATCAACTCTCAGATTTGGGGAAGAACTACCCATATGAGAGGCATACTTGATGCTGAGAAAGTAGTCATGGAAATGATGCCATTTCCCATGGAGAAGAATAGTTGAAAGATGGGCAGGCCAGGGAAGCCAGTCACAGTGCTTAGAACAACCACAAAAAAGTCTCCAACAGAAGTTTCAATGAAATGGTAAAAAAAAAATCTACTGGGAAAACTAGAAGAAAATCATATCCTGGAGCACAGAAGTTTGATGGTTTTAGAAAGCATGATCAATAGCTTTGAATTTAAGAAAAGAGCCACTGACATCAGTGCCCAAGGATATTCATTGAATCCAGCAACATCAAGGATATGGGTGACTTTAGTGAGGGTGGTTTCAGCTGAGTGATTATCCTTGACTTCAGTGAAGTGGGTAATGAAAACAAAGGACTGGTTTTCTGGATTGTTTTGGGAAAAATTGGATGAGAAAAGAGAAAGGCAAGAAAACTTACAGACACAGACCCAAGGAAGACTCTTTGGCTGCTGTTTTATTTAAAATAAGCTGTTTAGTATATTGTTGCTCAGTTGCTAAGTCATGTTCAACTCTTTGCAACCTTATGGGCTGCAGCATGCCAGGCACCTCTGTCCTCGACTATCTGCCTGAGTTTGCTCAAATTCATGTCCACTGAGTCAGTGATGCCTTCCAACCATCTCAGCCTCTGCCCACCTGCTTCTCCTCCTGCCTTCAATCTTTCCCAGCATCGGGGTCTTTTCCAATGAGTTGGCTCTTCTCATCAGGTAGCAAAGTGTTAGAGTTTTAGCTTCCACATCAGTCTTTCCAATGAATATTTAGGGTTGATTTCCTTTAGGATTGACTGATTTGATCTCCTTGCAGTCTAAGGGACTCTTTTTTCTAGCACCACGATTCAAAAGAATTAATTCTTCACCACTCAACATACTTTGTGGTCCAAGTCTCACACCGATACATGACTACTGGACAGATCATAGCTTTGACTATATGAACCTTTGCCAGCAAAGTGATATCTTTGCTTTTTAATACTCTGTCTAGGTTTGTCATAGCTTTTCTTCCAGGGAGCAAGTGTCTTTTTTAATTTCATGACTGTAGTCACTGTCCATAGTGATTTTGGAGCCTAGGAAAATAAAAATCTGTCACTGCTTCCACTTTTTCCCTTCTATTTGCAGTGAAGTGATGGGACAGGATGCCATGATCTTAGTTTATTTAATTAATGTATTTATTTTAATTGGAGGATAATTATAATATTGTGATGGTTTTTGCCATACATCAACGTGAAGCCACCACTGGTGTACATGCGTCCCCTCCCCATCCTGTAATCCCCTCCCACCTTTCTCCCCACCCTATCCCTCTGGGTTGTTGTCCCAGAGCACTGGCTTTGGGTTCCCATGCATCTCCTACATGATCTTAGTCATTTTAGTGTTGAGTTTCAAGCCAGCTTTTTCACTCTCCTCTTTCACCCTCAACGACAGACTCTTTGCTGCTGCTGCTAAGTCGCTTCAGTCATGTCCGACTCTGTGTAACCCCATAGACGGCAGACCACTAGGCTCCTCTGTCCCTGGGATTCTCCAGGAAAGAATACTGGAGTGGGCTGTCATTTCCTTTTCCAAAGCATGAAAGTAAAAAGTGAAAGTGAAGTTGCTCAGTCATGTCCAACTCTTAGCGACCCCACGGACTGCAGCCTACCAGGCTCCTCTCTTTAGTTCCTCTTTATTTTCTGACATTAAAGTGATACCATCTGCATAACTGAAGTTGTTGATATTTTTCCCTGCAATCTTGATTCCAGCTTGTATTCATCCAGGCCAGCATTTTGCATGATGTACTCTACACAGAAGTTAAGGAAGCAGGGTGACAGTACACAGACTTCTCATACTCCTTTCCCAATTTGGAACCAGTCTGTTATTCCATGCCCAGTTCTAACTGTTGCTTCTTGACCTGAACACAGGTTTCTCAGAAGACCTGAGAAACACCCATTTTATATACTAGATAAGGTGATCTAGTATTCTCACCTTTTTAGGAATTTTCCACAGTTTGTTGTGATCCTTTAAAACAGTTAAAGGTTTTAGCATAGTCAATGAAGCAGAAATAGATGTTTTCCTAGAATTCCCTTGATTTTCCTATGAACCAGTGTATGTTGGTAATTTGACCTCTGATTCCTCTGCCTTTTCTAAATCCAGCTTGTACATCTGGAAGTCCTTAGTTCACATACTACTGAAGCCTAGCTTGAAGGATTTTGAGCATAATCTTGCTAGTGTGTGAATCAAGCCCAATTGTATTATAGTATGAACATTATTTGGCATTGCCTTTCTTTGGGTTATATTGAAAACTAACCTTTTCCAGTCCTGTGGCCACAGCTGAGTTTTCCAAATTTTCTGACATATTGAGTGCAGCACTTTAACAACATCAACTTTTAGGATTTTAAATAGCTCATCTGGAGATATGTCACCTCCCCTAGCTTTGTTCATGGTAGTTCTCCCTAAGGCCTACTGGACTTCACATTCCAGAATGTCCAGCTCTAAGTGAGTGACCACACCATCATGGTTAACTGGGTCATTAAGACCTTTTTTGTATAGTTCTCTGTGTTCTAGGCAGTTCTTCTTAATCTCTTCTGCTTCTTTTGGATCCTTACAATTTCCGTCCTTTATCATGTCCATCCTGGCATGAAATGTGTCCTTGATGTCACCGATTTTCTTGAAGAGATCGCTACTCGTTCCCATTCTGTTGCTTTCCTCTATTTCTTTGCATTGTTAATTTAAGAAGGTCTTTTTATCTCTTCTTGTTATTCTCTGGAAATCTGTATCTAGCTGGGCATACTTTCCCTTTCTCCCTTACTTTTTGCTTCTCTTCTTCCCTCAGCTATTTGTAAAGCCACCTCAGACAGCCACTTTGCCTTCTTCCATTTGTTTTTCTTTGGAATGGTTTTAGTCACCACCTCCTGTACGATGTTATGATCCTCCATCCATAGATCTTTTGTCCACCAGATCTAATCGCTTGAATTTATTCGTCACCTCCACTTTATAATCATAAGGTATTTTATTGAGTTCATACCTGAATGACCTAGTGATTTTCTCTACTTTCTTTAATTTCAGCCTGAATTTTGCAATAAGGACCTCATGATCTGAGCCGTAGTCACCTCTAGGTCTTGCTTTTGCTGACTATATAGAGCTTCTCCATCTTCAGCAGCAAAGCACAAAATCAATCTGATTTTGGTGTTGACCATCTGGTGATGTCCATGTGTAGAGTCTTCTCTTGTGTTGTTGAAAAAGGGTGTTTGCTCTGACCAGTGTGTTCTCTAAACAAAATTGTCAGCCTTCGCCTTGCTTCATTTTGTATTCCAACATCATACTTGCCTGTTATTCCAAGTATCTCTTGAGTTCCTACTTTTGCCTTCCAATCCTCTGTTATGAAAAGACCATTTTTTTGTGTGTGGTGCTAATTCTAGAAGGTGTTTTATGCCTTCATAGAACGAGTCAACTTCAACTTCTTTGGCATCAGTGCTTGGGGCATAAACTTGGATTACTGTGATGTTGAATGATTTGCCTTGGAAACAAAGTGATATCATTCTGTCATTTTTGAAGTTATACACAAGTATTGCATTTTAGACTCTTTTGTTGATTGTGAGGGCTACTCCATTTTTTTCTAAGGGATCCTTGCCCTTGGTAGTATATATAATGGTAATCTCCCATTTTTGTTCACTGATTCCTGAGATGTCTGTTACAATTTTGCCATCTCCTGCTTGATCACATCTAATTTACCTTGATTCATGGATATTCCAGATTCCTATACAATATTTTTCTTTACAGCATCAGACTTTACTTTCACCACCAGACATAACACACTGAGTGTCATTTCTGCTTTGGCCCAGCTGCTTCATTCTTTCCGGAGCTATTAGTAATTGCCCTCCACTCTTCCCCAGTAACGTATTGCACATCTTCTGACTTGGGAGGCTTATCTCCCAGTGTCATGTCTTTTTGCCTTTTCATGCTGTTCATGGGGTTCTCCAGGCAATCACACTAGAGTAGGTTGCCCTTTCCTCCTCCAGTGGGCTACATTTTTCCAGAACATTTCACTATGACCTGTCTTCTTGTGTGGCCCTGCATGGCATGACTTACAGCTTTGTTGAGTTATGCAAGCTCCTTTGGCATGACAAGGCTGTGATTCATGAAGGGGAGTATATTTATAGGCTACACTACTAGTGAGACACCCTCCAGAAGGGAAGGTATCTAAGAGAGAGGGTGTGATGAGGCAGAACCTTGGAGGGGGCAAGAGAGACCAGATGCGAGGGGCACTCAGCCAGAGGGGCTGCCACCCAGCCGTAAAGGAATATATCCTTCTCTGGAGGGAAGGAACGGAGGAAGGGGTGGGGGAGAAAGGAGGGAGAATGAATATATTCATGTATGTGTTTCAGTGTATGTGTGTGTGTGTCCCAGAAGGGCTGGTGGGGAAGTAGGGAGATGAAGATCTTGGTTCAGACTTTTTATTCACTTGTTTATTAGTATGAAACTTTTCTAGTAGGAGGTAGGGTCATCATCTGAGAATGAGGTTAAGTAGAGTCCTGGGAGAGCAGTGAGAGTTTGGATAAAGGTGTGCAGGCAAGGCAAATAATGTAAAAAAGTATAAAAGTAAAAAAGATTAAACTGAGCCTGTTAAAATGGGAGACTCAATGGTTGATGCAAAGATCTCCAAACTTGTATGATTTTTTTTTCCCAATTATGCTCAGGTAACAAGATTTTGTAGCTCAGCTGGTGAAGAATCTGCCTGCTTTGCAGGAGACCTAGGTTCAATCCCTGGGTTGGGAAGATCCTCTGGAGAAGGGAAAGGCTGCCCACTCCAGTATTCTGTCCTGGAGAATTCCATGACTGTATAGTCGATGGGGTTGCAAAGGGTCAGACGTGACTGAGCGACTTTCACTTCACTTCAATAGGATATTAAAGGCATTTATTATGTATCCCTTAATAAATTATCAGCTTTATGCATTGCAAACATTACCTAAGCCCCACTAGATGAATACATTTATTACCCTAATTTGCAAACTAAGAAACTTCTCCAAGGTTGTACACCTGGGAAAAAGGCAGAGCACCAGCATCAAACATATGATGTTCATCAAATGCTCGATTTCCTCCAGGGAGTCAGAGTGACAATATGACATTTTTGCCTTGCCTCAGGGAACTTTTCATCCACAAACGGAGTTATGTCAAATGTAAACCACCTCTATGTTCATCAACAGATGAACGGATACAGAAGATGTGGTACATATATACCGTGGAATATTACTCAGCCATAAAAAGATTGAAATAATGCCATTTGCAGCAACATGGATGGACCTAGAGATTGTCATACTGAGTGCAATGTCAGGCACAGAAAGAGAAATATCAAATGATATCACCTATATGCAGAATCTAAAAAGAAATGATAAGAATGAATTTTTTTGCAAAACAGAAACAGACTCAAAGACTTAGAGAACGGACTTGTGGTTGCCCAGGAAGAAGGAGTTTAGGGGAGGGCTGGACTGGAAGTTTGGGATTAGCAGATACTAACTGTTACTATAGGACAGATAAGCAGCGAGGTCGTACTATATAGCACAAGTAACTGTATTCAACATCCTATGATAGAACATTTTTATGGAAAGGAATATGAAAGCTTGTATCTGAATCACTCTGCCTTACAGCAAAAATGAACACAACATTGTAAATCCATTCTACTTCAATAAAATAAATTGTTTAAAAATAGCAAGAAACGTTAGGTGAAAGCAGATAGAAATGGAACAGGAAAAAAGCAGGCAGGAAAAGGAACCAGTTGGGCATGGAAGATAAATTAAAACCCATAGGAAATCTTATGGAAAAAATGAAGTTGTATCAATAAATAATCTCGAGCGAATGGAGAGACTGTGGGCTCAGTGGGAACCAGGGGCCTTGGCTACTTTCAGGAAATGTCTTCCTCCTGGGCTGACATCAGAGACACACAGGTCGGTGGTCACCGGGTAGATATGCCACATTCGGGGGCTGTTGGTGTTGAGGCAAGGAGGCATGAGGAAAGGGCTCATCCTTGCTCAGTGGCTCTGGACTGCTGGGGGACAGTTGAGTGTGGGGTGGGGTGGGTGAGATGTGGAATTAGATATCACAGATGCGGAGTCTGCTGAGAACTTCCTCTGGCTCGGCATCAGCTGGAAAACTTGTAAGGTCTTACAAAAAAGGACCTCAGATTTCAGTTTTAGAAACATGACCGTGCTGGTAATAGGCAGGATGGACTGTGTCTACTAATGCAACAGGGAGGCTGATCATTATCAAAGTGGTGAGCTGTCAGTTACTCTGGGTCATGTACTGTGTGGGTGATTGACACAGATTCCATGATGCAATCATTGTAGAACCTCTATAAGTGAGTGTAATTAATCTCATGTCACATGTGAGGAAACCAAGGCACTGCTGGGTTAAGTAACTCACCAAGGTCTCAAAGCTGAAATGTGGCAGAGGAAGACTTGGACACAGGCAGACCAGCAGAGGCAGGGAAAGCAGACACTCAGGACCATGCCACCAGCAGGGAAGCAAGGACTGGCCCCGGGTCTGAGGTCTGGGCCAAGTTTGCCTTATTTTTCATAGTTTTGCTGTTTGTATCTAAACGTGGATCTCATGATACCTGTAGTGAGTTGACTAGAGTCCCCCTCAAATTTCACATCTCTTCAGAACCTCAATGGGATTGATTAGATTTTGAACCAGGGTCAGTGTCTTGGCAGATGTAATTAATTGCTAAGTGAAGTTGCTCAGTTGTGTCTGATTCCTGCGGCCCCATGGACTGTATGCTACCACGCTCCTCCATCCATGAGATTTTCTAGGCAAGAGTACTCGAGTGGGTTGCCAATTCCTTCTCCAAAGCATCTTCCAACCCAGGTCTCCTGCATTGTAGGAGACGCTTTACCATCTGAGCCACCAAAGAAGTCCTAGTTAGTTGCTAAGATGAGGTCTTTCTGGAGTAGGGTGGCCATAACTCCAGGGACCAGTGTCCTTGTAAGGAGAGAAGAGGATGCATGGAGAAGAATGTTAGGATGGATATAACTTGGAATGACATGACTTGAAGCCAGGGATGGCCAAGGACTGCCAGACCCAACAGAAGCCAGGAAGAGGCAAGAAAGACTTCAGCCCTAGAGCCTTCAGAAGGACTAACGACTGCTGGCGCCTCTTCTCAAACTTCAGACTGGAAGAATTCAAATTTCTGTTGTATCAAACCCAAACATTAGTGGTGATGTGTTACAGCAGCCCTAGGAAACTAATAAATCTTTCTTTACAGAAATTTCCACTTAGGGTTATATATATATAGTGTCCAAATAAGGGAATGGTTTCTGAAGGACAGACCCTTAATGACTGATGCTCTCCTGAGGACACCTTCATTATATTTCCCACCACTTGCCCAGTAGACTGGGCTTCTCCCATGGCTCAGTAGTAAAGAATCCACTTGGAAAGCAAGAGACTCAAGTTGGATCACTGGGTCAAGAATATTCTCTGTAGGAGGGCATGGCAAGCCACTCCAGTATCCTTGCCTGGATAATCCCATGGATAGAGGACCCTGAAGGACTAAAGTCCATACAATCAAAAAGAGTCAGATAGGACTGAAGGGTCTGAGCATGCATGAACACCCAGTAGACAACCCTATTTGGATTCTCTGGGATGAATCTTGCTTCCACCTTCATCTTCTCATCACACCTTAAATGTTTTGGGTTCTAAAAACAATTTTTTAACCTAGCCTGCAACAATGTGAAGTGAAGATTTAGTTTATGACCATGACACCAATTTCTGTGCTTGCAAAAGGGTATGAAACTGCTCGCGTCTGCTTCAGGCCTGACTTTTGCCCTGACCCAGGTGCTGATGGAGTCTGCTCCTGTTCAAGACTGGATATATCAGAGCTGTTTGTGAAGCCCATAATAAGCAACGTAGCAACCAAGCACAAAGGGGGCTTCTTCACATTGTATTGGAGAGACTGGGTTTCCACAATGGACAAACACAGAATCTCAGAGCTGGCCAGAGAAAATCGAGACATCACTTCTACATAACAGGAGTTGCTGCTAAGTTGCTTCAGTCGTGTCCGATTCTGTGCAACTCCATAGATGGCAGCCCACCAGGCTCCCCCATCCCTGGGATTCTCCAGGCAAGAATACTGGAGGGTTGCCATTTCCTTCTCCAATGCATAAAAGTGAAAAGTGAAAGTAAAGTCGCTCAGTCATATCCGACTCTTAGCGATCCCATGGACTGCAGCCCACCAGGTTCCTACGTCCATGGGATTTTCCAGGCAAGAGTGCTGGAGTGGAGTGCCATTGCCTTCTCCAAACAGAAGGAGTTAAAATTGGCTTAAATTCTACCAGTAGAGTTGCATGGATTTTAACTCTGCATCATTCATCCTTTCCTCTGCAAACCAATTTCTTGTTGGCCCATCACTTATGTTGGTTACCGGTTTCGCTGATGCTCCGGGCTTGGTTCTGTTTACCATTCATTTTTCACAGAGAAAAGCTGGATGTAAATGTATTAGAGGGTTTCTGGGGCTGCCTACTCAGATTCGTCAGTAACAGAGACACCTGCACGCGCGCGCACACACACACACACACACACACACCCCTCCTGCAAGAGCTGGACGTGCAGCCTGATGCTGTAAAGAGAAAGACATATTGGATCGAGCAGCTGTGCTCAGAGCACTTCCCCTGCTCTGCATCTGCCACCCTGACTCCAGATGGTGCTGTTCATTTCAGGTTTTCCATCGAGCGAGAGTATCCTGTGTTGCGTGTGCATATGGAGGTACATGGGCTTCCCAGGTGGAGCTGGTGCTAGAGAACCTGCCGTCGCAGGAGATGCAGGAGACACGGGTTTGATTCTCTGCATCGGGAAGATCCCTTGGAGGAGGGCTGGCAACTCACGCCAGTATTCTTGCCAAGAGAGTTCCATGGACAGCGGAGCCTGGTGGGCACAGTCCATGGGGTCGCAAAGAGTCAGACAGGACTGAAGTGACTTAGCATGCAGCATGTGCATGAAGGTAAAGAACTGTCCTGTTCTCCAGAAACCAAATACACAGTAACAAAGCAGGCCCCACTTCCCTGTTCAGATCCATTCCTGCAAGGTACACAGTAACAAAGCAGGCCCCACTTCCCTGTTCAGATCCATTCCTGCAAGGTTTGCGCAGTTGTTTGATGAATTGAAAACATTACAAGACAGACCACAGATCCTAAGGTCAGAGATGAGATTCTTCTCAAGCTTCAGATCCCCTCCTTGGGGAGCTCCAGTTAGTCGATTATAACACATCCCTGAGTTTTCTTGTTGGTTCTTGGATTCATTTGTCTATTGTCTGTCTGTCTGGACTTACAGACTCTGACCTGCCTTACTCGGTACATCCTCTGTGATTTCAAGCATTGGGTCCGGTGCCTCTCAAGGATGTGCTTGCTGACAGAGTCCTTGATGCCGGGCAGGCTCCCCAGAACCACAGGGCAGAGGATGGAGAGAACGAAACCTCAGTAGACGTGTCCAGTCAATGGAGATGGAGTAGAAGCAGGCCTCCGCTGGTAATCTGGACAGAATCCCAGGTCACGCTGGGAAAGATGGCTTCAAGCTCTGTAGGGACAAAGGCAGCCATAAGTCAGGGACGGCAGGCAGGCACATCCTAAAGTGATGTCCTTCAGGCTGGCATGCAGAGAGATAAGGGGTAAACAGAAGCTGACCATTTCTAACACTGGCCTAGAAAACGTGCCAGTAAATTAGATGCTCAGAAAGAACTGCTGGATTCCAGGTACGCTTTCTGGGGTTTATGACAAAAATATGCACTTGGAAATTCTATGTGTGTGTGTACACTTTGTGTAGTACAGGAGCGGTCTGCGATGAAATCTCAGGCTGGGGGGAAAAATTTGGATTATGTAATAAGATAACTGAGCTCAAATGTGCAAAACACTTTCAGGTAAAGTTTCGAGTAAAGGCACCCAGCTAGGGCATGGGCTTTGATGTTCCTGCTACATCTGATCTCATATGGCCTTTTATAGAAAACAAGAGAGGCTTATTTCACCCAAAACATCCAGGGTCTGTATTGCCAGGTGAAGGAATTGGGGAAAGAAAGTAGATACCACCATGCTGAAGGAAAAGTGGAGACCTTAGCTGCATCAACATTACGCATGTCACCTGGTTACGTTAGAGTTCTGAATAAACAGCTCAGGGGGAAAAAAGACTTTTCCTTTGAGTTCATATGTCCCTGTGCTGTTGTCTGGGCCTCTTTTCAATTTTCCTTTGTTGAGGCTGTTTTTGGATTGCAGGCTCCTTTTCCTTATCTGTGGGAAGGAATGCTTTTCTAACTAGAGCCTGGCGGCTTTGCTGGGCTGGCAGGGCATGCGCAGGTTCACCACAGAACACAAAAGTCTGTGTCACCGTGAACACTCGGGATATGCTGGAGGATGTCCTGTGGTGCTCGAGGGCTCAGCACATGGGGGACTAAGACCAGCAGGCCAGCCTGGGGCACCGCCACCCGCCCCCCTGCACTGCTGGTGGCGAGTTCACCCGGCCTCAAGGCCCTGCCACTCATGGACTCAGATGGACCCTTTGCTTGGGGAAGGGGGAAGGGGAGTAGTGAGCGCTGGGGCCTCAGTGCTGCATCTGCTCCAGTTCAGCGCTTTGTTTCTCTTTTACGCTGCATTTCCTTGGAGTTCTGAATCTGGTGAGGTAGGATGTGATGGGCAGGAGAGTGGGGAGAGGGCAGAGGAGAAAGGCAACTGGGTGGAAAATGGAAAAATGTGAGAGATGCTAGGTCACTGAGGGATTTCCAGAAAGCAAAAAAAAAAAAACTTTTATTATGATATTGCTATAAATAATCATTCTGTATTAGTAAAGATTATTATAGCTGATGGCAATTGAAATTGGACTAACAGTGGCCTGTCAGGTTCAGGATTTATTTTTCTGAAACAAGAAACCTGAAGGAAGTCAAGCCTGCACAATGTCCTTAAAGACTGAGCTCTATTTACTCCACTGTCCTCAGCTTTCATCCTCATATTTGTCTTCTCATGGTCACAAGATGGCTGCTTCACCTCCAGCCTCACAGCTGCATTCCAGTCAAGTGGCAAAGGGCCCAAGGGGTTCCTAACAAGGTTTGGCCTTTTCATGGGGAGAGATCCTTCTCCAGGGATTCCTACCCACATGCCTTTGGCTAGAATGGAGTTACATGGAGAACATTACCTTCAGGGAGACCAAGAGCTTGGGGACTTAGTTTTCCAGCCTCTAGGGTAGAGAGCAGCACTGAGAAAAACGGATGGTTATAGATTTAGAATCAACCACAGTGGGTCAAGGCCAAACTAGCAAACAGTTCAAGGAAAAGAATTCAGGCAGACCTTGTTTTACTGCACTTCATTTTATTGCATTTTTCACAAAGTGAAAGTTGTTGGAAACTCTGCTTTGAGCAAGTCTGTTAGCACCTCTTTCCCAACAGCACTAGCTGTCTTTGAATCTCTGTGTCACAGTTTGATAATTCTTACACTATTTCAAACTTTCTCATTATTATCACATTTTTTATAGTGACTTATGATCAATGACCTTTTTACTGAAGTATAGTTGATGTATAATAATGTGTTAATTTCTGAATTTCTGGTGTATAGAAAAAGGAGATACACACACACACACACACACACACACACACATGGACTTCACAGATGGTGCTAGTGGTAAAGAATCTGCTTGCTAATGCAGGAGACATAAGAGATGCAAGTTCGATCCCTGAGTCAGGAAGGTCCCCTTGAGTAGGAAATGGCATTCCACTCCATCATTCTTGCCTGGGAAATTCCATGCACAGAGGAGCCTGGCAGGCTACAATCTATGGGGTTGCAAAGAGTCGAACACGATTCAGCAACTGAGCACACAAATGCATACATATACATACATGTCCTTTTTCATATTCTTTTCTGTTCCAGTTTATTACAAGATATTACATATTGTCCCCTGTTCTAGACAGGAGGACCTTGTTGTTTGTGATCAGTGACCTTTGGTGTTACTACCATGACTGGCTGAACAGACAATGGTTAGCACTATTTTTACCAATAAAATATTTTTAAATTAAGGTATGTACATTGTGTTGTAGACAAAATGGTACTAGGAAGCAAAGTATTCCTATTTATTGTGATCATCTGGGACTGAAGCTGCACTGTATCTGAATGACTGGCTGTGCAAAGTGAAGCAGAAATTATGAGAGTCAAAGGCCACCAGGTCGAGAGCAACACGTCAGCTAGCAAAGAGGATGGTGATCAGAGGCCACTGACCAACTGCTCTAGACTCTCTACTTTATTTTTCCATCTTCTAAAGTGTTTCTCATTAGTTATTTGTATTATAAGTGGTAGAGAATCTGCCTGCCAATGCAGGAGACATAAAGAGATTCAGATTTCATCCCTGGATTGGGAAGATCCCCTGGAGTAGGAAATGGCAATCCACTCCAGCATTCTTGCCTGGAAAATTCTGTGGGCCGAGGGGCCTGGCAGGCTACAGTCCAAGGGGTTGCAAAGAGTCAGATGTGACTGAGGAGTGATGCACATATCCGTAATGTCAGCAGTGCACACGTGTAGCACAACACACTCTGTGGTCTATGGTGACCTGAGTGGGAAGGAAGTCCGAAAAAGAGGGATATATATACATGTATGGCTGACTCACTTTACAATAAAAACTAACACAACATCGTAAAGCAACTATATACCAATAAAAGTTAATTAAAAAAATAGGGCTTCCGTGATGGCTCAGTGGTAAAGCGCCATCTGCTTGCCAATGGCAATCTGCCTGCCAGTGCAGGCTTGCGTTAGATTCCTGGTCCAGGAAGAGCCTACAGGCCTCGAAGCAACTAAGCCTGTGCGCCACCACGAGGGCCGCCGCGATGAGAAGCCCCTGCACCGCAGCTAGAAAGCGGGCCCGCTCACCGCAAGCAGAGAAAGGCCCTTGTGGGAACGAAGACCCAGCACAGCCGAAAATAAAGTTTAAGAAAATAAAATAATGAAGCGTTTCTGTTCTCACACCTCTGAGTGACACACAGGACAGCCGTGTTTTCTAATGTAACCAGGCCGTCTTCTCTGCCGGGAGGCGGGAGCCCAAGTCCCCTGCCCTGCGTGCTTCTGCGATGTGCGCCACCACGAGGGCCGCCGCGATGAGAAGCCCCTGCACCGCAGCTAGAAAGCGGGCCCGCTCACCGCAAGCAGAGAAAGGCCCTTGTGGGAACGAAGACCCAGCACAGCCGAAAATAAAGTTTAAGAAAATAAAATAATGAAGCGTTTCTGTTCTCACACCTCTGAGTGACACACAGGACAGCCGTGTTTTCTAATGTAACCAGGCCGTCTTCTCTGCCGGGAGGCGGGAGCCCAAGTCCCCTGCCCTGCGTGCTTCTGCGGGCAGAGCTTCCCGCGACAAAGGCCGGAGGTGCGGTGGAGCGGCTCTGCTGAGCGGGAGCCGTGCTAGGGAAGAGGAGGAGACAGGGCGGGAGAA
>SJXQ01000529.1:71480-232527 GCA_006408695.1 Aepyceros melampus | reverse complement strand
AAAAAAAGAAATGGGTGAAATTAATTTTAATAATATATTTAATATATCAAAACATTGGATTAAGTCATATTTATTAAATTTTATATCAGTATTATATTGACATAACATTGAAATTATTATTTCATATAAAATTAACAAGTTATTTTACATTCCTTTTTAAATTTACAAATAAAATATGTAATTTTATTTATTAATGTACATATAATACTGCTTAAATAGATATATGCACACACACACACACAATTTCACTATATGTAACATGATCTGGACTGTAATGACAATAAATCTCCAAGATCTAAAGAAAGCAAACAATGTAGTTCAATAATGCAGGTAAATTAAAACAACTTATAAACTTTTGAGAATATTTTTCACATTGTATATAATTTGATAAGTGCTTCCCTGAAAAGGAATTACTCTAAAATGAAAATGCCCAAACAACAAAATATTAGCCATAAAATATCAGAAAAATAGATAATTTATCATTATGATTCTGTGTTTTTACACCGAGTTGCTGTCACATACAATAAAATGATTGGATGAGAGAATAAAATTATTTTTAAAATTATTGTGAGTTTAGAAATCTCTTAAGTAACTGGGTATTGTTGGGAATAATAAGTATTGAGATTATTATTTCATATAAAAATTATTAAGAAGTTATTTTGCTTTCTTTTTTGCACATGGAATCTTCAGCATCCCATGTGCATTTTATGATTATGGCATATATAAATTCAGTGGCTGCTATGTGAGACAGCACTGCCCTAGAGCATAAGTAATGTCTTATTATAAAACTAGCTAATTGTGCCTGATAAATATCTGCTATGCAGAATTCGTGGCTGTGATCATGAAGGAAAGTCCTCAGGCCCATCAGTTCCCCGAAATTAGGCATGTGTCTTATTAGCTTTACCATCACCCAGAGTCTAGATTTCAAACTCATAGATTGAGAAATACCTGATTTTTTCAGAGTCCTAAAGCTGATTTACTTCAGAATCCTGAGCCAGTGACAAGATTCTGAGCCTGGTGGAAAAAACCTGAGACTCCTCATCCATTTGCAATGAGGCATGCTAGGAGCTCTGGCCTGGCCATCACCTCCACGGACCAGGGTTTGGGGCCCTGACCTGACCTGTTTCTGTACAGTTGAATCATAATCACCTGAAGAGATGCTTTTTTTAAAAATATAAATTTATTTATTTTAATTGGAGGTTAGTTAATTTAAAATCCCAGGTCCCAGCCGCTCCTGGCCCAGGTCTGAGGGAGGAATCAGACATCCCCTGGTTTAAGTCTTCCAAATGATACCAGGGTGCACGCAGTCCCGCTCAGGAGCCACTGAGCCGTCCCACCGCTATGGACACTTGAGGGGAGATGTAGCCCACCCTCAGTTACCCCTGAGGGGAGACACAGCCCAGAGGGTGACTAATGGGCCCAGTGCCCTCTGCTGGCCCAGAGCTCAAACCCAGGGTTTTCTTCTTCAAGTCAGTGTCCAAGCTACTCCCAAACCTAGAATTTAGCATATGCAGTTTTCTTGACATGTAGAAAAACCTCGCTCTGTTGTACTTCCCCAGTGGCTCAGTGGTAAAGAATCTGCCTGCAATGCAGGAGACCCAGGGGACTACGGTTTAATCCCTGGGTGGGGAAGATGCCCTGGATGAGGAAGTGGCAACCCACCCCAGTATTCTTCCCAGGAAAATCCTATGGACAGAGGAGCCTGGCGGGCTACGGTCTGTAGCATCACAGAGAGTCAGACACAACTGAGGGACTGAGTACATGGGATAGTGATTAAATTAATTTAAATGTATGGATACAAAGAGAGGAACAGTGATAGAAACATTGAAGTATATGTTTAATTCATTTCTTAATTTAGCACATTTTATATATTAGGTATAGTAACTCTTTCACCATGGGATCTGTTTTGTGAGATTAATTCACCATCGTTACCATTTTTAAAATTTTTTTTATATAATAAAAATTTTATTTTCATTTTTTGGGGTAGAGTTGCTTTACAACGTTGTATTAGTTTCTACCGTACAACAGTGTGAGTAAGCTATATTATGCGTATACCCTTCCCTCTCGAGAGCCCTCCCACTCCCCCCGCCCCTGGCCCCACAATCCCACCCATCTGAGTCATCACAGAACACAGAGCTGCGCTCCTTGTGTTATAAGCGGCTTCCCACGAGCTATGAATTTACACAGGGTAGTGTGTATATGTCAATCCCAACCTCCCAATCCATCCCACGCTCTCCTTCCCCGCTTGTACCCACATGTTATGGTCCCTGTTTTTAAAATGGAAAAAAAATTGACACACAGAGAGGTCAGTAGACCTACTGAGGCCTTACAAGTAGTGAGTGGTCAAGCCAGGAGCTGAGCTCTAATCAGAGATGATCTCTGAATCTTTCTTTTCCTTCCCTAAAATAGAAGCTCATATTTGTACAACTCTCCATCTTTCATGGTTTTTTTTTTTTTTTTTTTTCCCCTGCAGACATTATTATCTCAATTGATTTGGGCAGTGATCTCATTAACTCTATGGCAAAATTCTCTTTGTTTAGAAAACTAGAGAAAGACACATGGAAAGGCGAACTTAAAATGTTCACAGGCTGTGCCTGATAGTTACAGATTGTACTTAAAATCATCTAAGGCATCTCAGGAAGGCTTTCGGGGGCTATTTCTGTGATAAATTAAGTGTGCGGATATCATTTTCTTCTGTTTTCTTTGGAGGAGGTTCTCGGTGGAAGGGTCCCAAGGGTGGAGAGGAGTGTTAGCAGGATGTGCCTGTGTTTCACAGAAGGCCGTGTTATGATGACCCTGGGTGGGACCAGTGCAGGAGAAGAGAATACTGTGGTGTGGAAGGGATCTTAGTGTCCAGGTCAGATAGACGCTTGTCAGGATACGTGTTTGACATACCTGTCTCTCCAGAGCTCCTTTACATGTTGATTTAAACTTTACCAACTTAAAGCCATTCCTTCAGAGCTTAGTATCATAACCTTAACAAGCTTTCCTTTATTCTTCCTTGAGGTCCTGGTTGTTTGCTCTCTGTAGGATGAGATTCATCACAAGAAAGGCTCCTAGGGGAGGCAGGTCCTCTATGTACTTGAGAAGGTGAGGAGCCAAGAGAAGCCAGAGTTCATCACATGAACCACTGTGAGCTAATGGTACATCATAGCAACTTAGCATCACTTTGAGCCACAGAGTCAACACAGAAAAATAACTCGTTTAGTCATTTATCTCTGTGAAGCTTAGGCCTATCTGGGAATACTAAAGTGAAGATAAATGACAAAACTTTTAGGTCCAAAGAATTATGTTCAATCTTTGCTTATTCAACAAATTTTTTTTTTTTCTTTAGTGTCTTCTAAATGCCAAGAATTGTTCCAGGTCTGAAAGTAAAATGGTAAACAAAAGAAACAGAGACTTCGCCCTCCAGCAGCTTGCATTCTAGTCAACAAACAAGATCAATGCAGTTGTTGTTTTTTTTTAAATTCTTTTCCATTAAGGTTTATCTGAGGATGTTGAACACAGTCCCCTGTGTATACAGTAGGACCTTGCTGTTTGTCCATCTTGTTTAACAGTTTGCCCCTGCTAAGCCTAAACTGCCGATCCATCGCTCCCCTACCCACCTCCCCCCTGGCACCCTGTTTCCCAGACAGGTTCATGTGTATCAGATTCCAGGTTCCACATATAAGTGATGTCATACGGTATTTGTCTTTCTCTTTCTGACCTACTTTGCTTAGTATGATAACCTCTCGGCCCATCCATGTTCCTTGGAGCTTTTTAAGTGGTGTGAAGGAGATAAGTTAAGATAAAAATGACTGGCAGTGGGTGAGAATGGTGTCTTCCATAGAGGGTCAGGAAGGGCTTCTCCTAAGAGGTGACATCTGGGCTGAGGTCTCAGGGCTAAGAACCACCCATGCAACGAGTTGGAGGAAGAGCATGTTGGGCAGAGGACGTGGTTTACATAAATCCCCGATGTAGCCACATTGCATGTGAGAGGAAGCAGAGGGGGCCACAGGGCATAAGAGTGTGTATGTATGTGTGTGTGTGTGTCTGCATGTTCAAAAGTACTAGCACCCACCCCCCCACACACACACATATGCACACACCACACATACACTCATACAACTGAATGATAACAGTGTGACATCAGCCAGGCAAGTATCCGGGAAATTAGGATGGAAACCTTCCCTTGGTATCACACTTGGAGGTGTTCTAAGTCCCTTCTTCTCCCACCATGCCCTCCCTCATCTCAAGCGCATCCATGTAACTTGGGAATATATTTAAAATATTGGCTTCCAGAAAGGTGCACTGTTCTCCCTGGTTCAAAAATTCATCGCATGGCCTATTTATGATGTATGGCAAAAACCATCACAATAATTATCCCCCTACAAAGTAATTATCCCCCAGTTAAAATAAATAAATAAATTATACAAATAAATCTCAAAAAAGAAGGTCATAGCAAATGATTCCTGCCTCTGCTTGGTTGGTGAGTGGCTTTTGCAAATTCAACTATTTGGAAATCAGTCATTTTCAAAGGCTAGTATCCAGTAAAAGAAAGCTTCTATATTTTTGTGGGAAATATAAATTAATATAACATACTATCTAAATGAAGACTGCCACAAAACAAACTTATTTGGATGTTATAAGTATAAACCGCTGTTTTATTCTTAGTCACAGTGGCGAGTTAAATTGTTGAATACATTTCTGGCTCTACAGTAAAAGCTAGTGTTTTACCTTATCAGTTCAGTCGCTCAGTCATGTCTGACTTTTTGTGACCCCATGAATCGCAGCACGCCAGGCCTCCCTGTCCATCACCAACTCCCAGAGTTCGCTCAGAGTTGTGTCCATCGAGTCAGTGATGCCATCCAGCCATCTCATCCTCTGTCGTCCCCTTCTCCTCCTGCCCCCAATCCCTCCCAGCATCAGGGTCTTTTCCAGTGAGTCAGCTCTTTGCATGAGGTGGCCAAAGTACTGGAGCTTCAGTTTTAGCATCATTCCTTCCAAAGAAATCCCAGGGTTGATCTCCTTCAGAATGGACTGGTTGGATCTCCTTGCAGTCCAAGGGACTCTCAAGAGTCTTCTCCAACACCACAGTTCAAAAGCATCAATTCTTCGGCGCTCAGCCTTCTCACAGTCCAACTCTCACATCCATACATGACCACAGGAAAAACCATAGCCTTGACTAGACGGACCTTAGTCGGCAAAGTAATGTCTCTGCTTTTGAATATACTATCTAGGTTGGTCATAACTTTTCTTCCAAGGAGTAAGCGCCTTTTAATTTCATGGCTGCAGTCACCATCTGCAGTGATTTTGGAGCCCAAAAAAACAAAGTCTGACACTGTTTCTTTGACTAGACGGACCTTAGTCGGCAAAGTAATATCTCTGCGGGAGACCTGGGTTCGATCCCAGGGTCAGGAAGATCCCCTGGAGAAAGAAATGGCAACCCACTCCAGTACTCTTGCCTGGAAAATTCCATGGACAGGGGAGCCTTGTAAACTACAGTCCACGGGGTCGCAAAGAGTCGGGCACGACTGAGTGACGTCACTTCACTTCACCTGAAGCAAATTATTTTAGTGCTAATAACCAGCATGCAGCAGTCTCCTTGTTAAAACTGAGTATAAATTCTAATTCTGAAAAATTAGAAAGTAAGTGTTCTAAAATGTATAGATAATCTCTTCTGAAGAATCTCCTTGCCAGCTAGGGGGAATCACACCGAATTAAATGCCTAATGAAACTCCTGCATCCATGCAGTTGATGGAGTCCAGCTCTCTCTCCTCCTTCTCCCCCTTCTTACTGGCACTGGCCCAGGGTATAACCATCCATCCCACCCTCCAGCACCCTTCTCTACTCAAAGCCTCCCACAACTGCTTCCTACCCTGCCAGGGCTTTCCTAAGTACCAGAATTCTAATAAAGTATGAGTGGGCTGTCTATGGAATCAGGGCGAATGAATAACAAATGTACATTCTAAATAAAATGAAGGCTATAAGTTGAGGGAGAGAAAAGTACGGTTTTAGAAAACCTTGTGCATCAGAGAAAGGGACATGATGAGCATCCAAGGCAGGGAAAAGCAGCCTGAGAGAAGGGGAGAAGGCAGCCTACAGACAGATCTTTCTGGAAGAACACAGTGACAAAAGGATAATTGTTCTTTTCTGTTCTGGTAACTTCTCAGGAATAAATTGCTAAAAACTATTCATCACAAATGATTCATCAGAAGAGTAGGAGCTTATCAAGGGATGAGATGTAGGACCTGCTTCTTCTCTAATAAGAGACATTCTCTACTCACATAAAGACAAAGGGCTTCAAGTTCTAAGACCTGGCAGCATGGTATAATGATTAAAAGCTCACCCTTTAAAATCATGCTGTCCAAACCCAAGAACTCTGCTGATTAATAACTGTGTAACACGGGCAAGGTATTTAATTGTTCTAAAGTTTAATTTCTTTACTTGTGGAATAGGGGCCATAACAGTAAACCAAGTAGGTAACTATTTAGAGAGAATTGTTAAACTACATATCTAACTCTTAGTATTGACATGAGGATAAAGACAGAATATGCGTCTAACAAGTTATAAGCAATCACAAGATTAGTAGAATTACTATTACTGCTAAACTATGAGCTGATCAATCAGTGCAAACCAATGACCAAATCACTAACCCTTTCCCAATTTAATCAAAACTTGCAGGTGAGAGGATGCGAATTCAGGGAAAAGAAAGTTGGGAAAAACAAGGGTCATCATTGAGGGAGGGTGGAAGAGAAAAAAGAGGCAGGCAGGGGATTACTAAAACAAATGACTGTATAAATTGGAGTTCACCAAGTCTTGTTAATCATAAATGGCTGTTCAGAAAACTTGAGAGGGATGGCTATATTACCCAAGCACATCCAAGAACAGCTTAAGCAAAGTATTTCCAATGCACTGGGAATTTACTCATTATTTTAGCACAGTTTATTTTATGACAAGACTTTGGTACCTGAAAGTCTTATTTATTCAGGTATCACTAGTACAACAGATCATTCAGGTACTGCAGTTTTCTTTTTATTCTCCTAGCTGTCAGCTTTGGTTGGTTTGAATGCTTATTAACACTTCCACAGCTGGTGTGCAACAGTGGAGGGAACTGAAATTGAAGCCATTCAATTTTGCTGCTCATTATTGGCTTTCCCTAAAGACTGGTAGGGAGCAAGGTGGACAGGATTGATTAAAATAGGCTTTATCTGTGTATTTTTTTTTTTTTTTTTTACTACTTGTATCTTCCAATACAAAGAAAATAACTTTCCCAATGCTCCTCCAGTATACTGCAGTCAAAATGTGTGTTGTTAGGCTCATCCTGGAAGTACTAAATCAGGATAAGTGAATAGGAAATCTTCATTTTTTATAAGCACATCAGTTTAAGAAATACTGATTGATTCTAAATAAACCCAAATAAGATTCTTCCGCATATTCAATGATGATGTTTCTTTGTGCCACAAAGCATTGTGACAGCTCTTATCTGGTATGGGATATGCATGCCCTACTTACTAAAACACTATTTGCATTAGGGTAGTGCATAAAGGGCATGTGCAGGTTAAAAAATGGGGCAATAAAGTAGCAAGTAGCAGCATTCCCATGAAATAAAGCCTGCAACTCTCAAGAGCAACTTTCTCTTTCCTTATATATTTCTCTGCAGGAGATTGTTTTAATGTAAACTTCAAAATAAAGAGGGTATACGTGATAATGAAAATATAATCTTTATTTGTTTAAAAATATAAGATTAGTTATACAGTATTTTGCCCTATTACTTCATTTCTGAAACTAGAAAAGTCACCTTGGAGAGGAAAAACATTACCTTTCAAATAGGTTAGAACCTAAAAGAACTCATCCGCACAGAAGACCAGGTTTTATTTTTTACATAAGTCATTTCAGCACTCTAAGGTTGCATTCCTATCTGTAAAATATAATAATATTAGTTCTGACTACCTCATAGTAAGGCAGAAGCATAAACAAATGTAAAGCAGAAGAACCTGGCAGCAGAGACATGCCAGTTTGCAAAGGTATAGAGGCCCCTATTCCAAATGGCATAGGTAATTTGGTAGTTCAAATTGTAGTTCAAAAATGAATTTTTGATGGTTTTGATTACTTTTTAGACATTTCATCATGAGGAGGATGAGGTGCATATACAATATAATACTGATGATTCTTGCTATTTAACTTTGAAAGAAACTGGCTCATCATTCAGAAAATAAAAAATCAGGTTTCAAGGTATTACTTATTTTAAAATGGTGTGAAGATAGTCAGATTTAAAAGTTGGTACCATCTGTCCTTTGATCTGTAAGACTTAGTAGTTCAAAGTTTTTATATGTGGCTTATTTATATGAGTGTGTATATATGTGGGTACCATTTGTACATGAGGTACATTTCTGTATATGAGTTTGTGTGAGTGAATTTAACTTCAATTAATTATTTCTGAAGTCAGTAAAAATACTTGGATTAAAGAGAAAATGTAACGGAAAGGAATGTCTCTGACTCCATATGGTGGGAAGAAACCATAATGAAATTCTCAAGGCAAAATTCCTTCTCCACAGGAAGCCAGCTTTCACCTGATCTTCTGCAAGTGCCTTTGTTAACTGAGAAAAACATCCTCTCCTTTGATGGTATTGAAACTTGCAAACTGTAGTTTGTTCTAACATAAGTTCACAGCATGAGACAGATTTAAAAGCAATTTTTGTTTGCTTTCCTATTTATAACAGATAGATTTCTGATAGAAATTATCAGAGCTTTTAAAATGCAAGATCACAGCACTAGTCTTTTAGCTGTTTGTGTTTACTGAGTGGTCACAAAACACTACACTCAATATTCTGGGTTTTAAATTCCTTTTTTTGCATATCTCCAACCTAGATATTCCATAGGACCTAAAATTCAATGTCTACAACCAAGAGATATCTCTGACCTTGTATTCATTATCCTCTCTCTCATGTTTGAATTTATCACTGCACTCCTCCCACCCAGGAATACAACTGAGGGATAATCTTGATAATTCCTTATCTGCTTTACCTATATATATATACATATGTATATGTGTGTGTATATATACACACATATATGTATGTATGTATATGTGTGTATATATGTATACATATATATTTATATATATTTTATATATATAGAGATTTTATATATATAGATAGATTCTACAATATATATAGAAAGATATATTCTATAATACAATCATATGGGAGCCTTAGACTTTCTAAAATTAGCTATATTCTGGAATGTCTCTGGGAGGTTGTACATGATGTTCCCTCTGATTGTAATAGCCACTTCACCTTAATCACTAAGATCATTTATGTTGGTTCTGGATCTCCATTAGGAAATTCCTTCACCCTTCCCATGGATGCTCCTCAGTACAACTCAAGGTGCCATAGTGTATAAGACAATGAGCCAGCTGCAAGCATATCGCTGGGATGTGTAGAAGTCTGATAACTAAATTGTTGGCCAGATAAGAACACAGTCTTCTGAAATCAAAAAATTTTTCCACATATGTTGGTGGCTCATAATCTGGAGATAAATCTTGTGAGACTAACCAAAGACTCTAAAGAGGGATGTCTGGAAGCCTCCAGGACTCTTGATGATTTTGTGTGAATTCTTTCTCTTGCTGTGACATTTTCATTGCTTTAAAGCCTTACATAAGTAAGGACATGCATGAAACCCAAGGGGTCTTGTGTGTCCTGATAACCATCCAACTTTGTGTAATCCTTGGAGACAGTCTCTTCCATGGGACTATGGGGTAGGGTTTCATACACCTGGAGTCTGGCAACTACTACAAGCTAAAAAAGAAGAAGGCTAAACCAGCCTGTAAACAACTGTAAATACTCATGTCTTTTGTTGGTCAGGTACTCTGAAATTACAAAGTTGGCTCTCGGAACTGGCTTAAAAAAGATTGCTAATTTGTGCCCTAAAATCAAATCCGCAATCCTGAGATTTCTTTGGAAGGAATGACGCTAAAGCTGAAACTCCAGTGCTTTGGCCACCTCATGCGGAGTTGATTCATTGGAAAAGACTCTGATGCTGGGAGGGATTGGAAGCAAGAGAAGAAGGGGACAACAGAGGATGAGATAGCTGGATGGCATCACTGACTCGATGGATGTGAGTCTGAGTGAACTCCGGGAGTTGGTGATGGACAGGGAGGCCTGGGGTGCTGTGATTCATGGGGTCACAAAGAGTCGGACACGACTGAGCGACTGAACTGAACTGAACTGATGGATACAATTATACACATCATCTATCACAAAGTGATTAATGGTGAAACCAAAAATCAAATGAGATGAACTTGTAATAACCCCATCAACTATTTTTTTTAATGACAAAGCTTTCCATTTTATGCTGGTGGCCATTAAAAGCACCATTGCACTCACTTATTCAATTAATGTTCTTTTATTTGGATCATTTACTATAATGTAATGTGAGTTTGCACTTTTGCAATTTTTATTATACTGAAAAACACATGGAAGAACATTATTATGGTGGTGGTTTAGCCGCTAAGTCATGTCCGGCTCTTGCGATCGCATGCACCGTAGTCTGCCAGGCTCCTCTGTCGATAGAATTTCCCAGGCAAGGATACTGGAGTGGGTTGCCGTTTCCTTCTCTAAGGGATCTTCTGGACTCAGGAATTGAACCCAGGTCTCCTGCATTGCAGGAAGATTCTTTACTGATTGAGTTACGAGGGAATCCCAATTACTACTAAATGGATGAAAACTTTAAGCTAAATTTGTACAAGTGTCATCATACAATGAATGATACAGGTCTATGCTCTGTATCACATCGCTGCTACAAATTTTTTCTGTCTTACTTATTTTTCCAGGAAAGGACAGAAAATTCACTAATTATAACACCTTATTTACTTTTTTCCTTAAACTGCTATTACCTCATTTGCATATAAACATATAAAATCATCTGTAAAATGCTACCCCTATTAAAAAAAATTATGTATTTGTTTCCTCCCTCTTTCTACACATTTTTAATTAAATTTATTGACATGTTTCTCCTGGCAATATTCAATCTCATTCATTTTTTTCCAGCAATTCTTGTACCATATGATTTGGACTGAATACTTGCAAATGAAAATAGCTTCTCTGCTTGTTAAGACATCTTTGTTTTTATCCCGTTACCTAGTCAGATGTTTGTGTGAGCAAGCCTGGAGTAATACCATTCTAATGAGCAATAAAACCAGACATGTAACCAAGTAAGTGGTGTGGTAATCCTTAGAAATAAATGAAAAACCTGAGGTAGATAGAGATCAAGTTTTAATTATTTAGGATTATAACCAGGGATCACCTAAATGTAGCTCAAATCCCTTCACTGCTCAGTACTGATCCGGGTACCACTGCTGATCTGAACCTGCAGAATCTGCGGTGAGGTGTTTCACTCTCTGACTCTCTCTCTATCTCCTCGGACGTAATTAACCATCCTTCACAGCCTTGCTGCTTACCATTTGTAATTTCATCACAGATAAAATCTGTCTGAGAGACAGGGCAGGAAGACAAGGGATTGTGCAAGTCTATTCAACTTGGTTCTAACATTTCATAACATTGAATCTTGGAATAGTCATGTTATTCAAATATGCAAAGAATCAGGGACTAATCTCCTAAAGAAAAGTGCTGTATTCTAAAAACTCCAATCTATGAATAACTCCAAACTGTGGAAACTGTTTTCCATAGCAACAATGTTACTCCAAATCTCTCTTAAACCTAGGTATACCTGAAAGAAAGAAAATGGGAACGCTAATATTAAGGGAGCACCAACCATGTGCCAAGCACTATACAGATGACATTCTTTTTAACTAACACCAAAGCTTTATGAGGAAGGTATTATTTGCATTTTAGAGATGCGAAAACTGGGTTAAATACTAGGCCTGCTTTTACATTATAGATTTTGCTTGCAACTTATTTTTATGAGACTCCAAAGCCCAGTGCCCTTTTGATCACACCATACTGCCTCCCCAGATCCCAAAATATTGGTTCTGCTGTTCTACTAGCATAATGGCCCTTAATCACTATATATATTTCTTTGAATAAGTGAATTTATTGCTATATTTTGAAGAACATAAGCCATATTTTCTTCTCACTAGGCCTCTGAGCAACCTTTCCAGTAGAGCTGATGATTTCATCTGGTTCCAAGGCATGTTTCCTGGGACTTAAGTCAGACCCATAAGTTACGCTATTGAAATTTAATGATAAAAAATGAAGTCTCAAGCATCCATACAGACCTTCTAGGGGACAAAATGAGGTAGACTTAGATAGTTTTCTCAATAGAGAATGAGGAAAGACTGCACAGCAGAGACTAATGTTCTGAAAGGAAGATCTAAAGGTGATAAGCAGGCATTCTCAAAAGTGAAATACCTTATGAAATACTGAAGTTATGAAGCCTCTTGAATAAACTTCTTAAAGAGGAAAATCAAATACACATTTCAGGAATAGAGAAGAAATGGTAAATGGAGTGTTCATAGTCTGAATTTATTTCAGTTAGTAATTAAGATTAAACTACCAGGGGAATTGTATTTCAGAAAAAATGTGAATGTTGCAAATTCTGGCAAGTAAAACTGAAATAAGCACCAGAAACTGGGGAGTGGCACATGTGAGATGGAGGAAATGAAGGAAGCAATCCACCTCATTCAATGTACACATTATCAGAAACCAAAATGTGCTGTTACGGAAAAACATAAGGATGGCAAACACTTAATGACTTTCATAATTGCCTCCTTTAAACTTAGATCTTCCCTGATGGCTCAGATGGTAAATAATCTGCCTGCAAGGCAGGAGACCTGGCTTCAGTCCCTGGATTGGGAAGATTCCCTGGAGGAGGGCATAACAACCCACTCCAGTATTCTTGCCTGGAGAATCCCCATGGACAAAGGAATCTGGCAGTCTATGGGGTCGCCAAGTCAGACACAACTGAGCGACTTAAGCACACAAAACCTTAGAGCAATCTTTTAGGAACTAATATCCCTCTTGGCAAAGATACACATATCGGAAATTTAGCAACTCTTTAGACTGACTTTTTTTCTTCTGTTAAATTCAAATAAAGTTTAATGGGTTTTATTATAAAAGAGCTTGCATGTTAAAATTTCCTTCTTATACAATTAAATCTTCATATCTACCCATTTCCAGCCTTAATCTTCTTAATTATTTAACTATTTGTAGTTTAATGTTACAATTCTATTATTTAATGGTGGTATTGCAAATCATTTCAGCATTCTTGCCTGGAGAATTGCAGGACAGAAGAGCCTGGTGGGCTAAGTCCATGGGGTCTCAAGAGTTGGACATGACTGAGTGAGTAAATTGTAATAACAATTGCAGGCTGAAAAATCTGAAGATTGCAATTAGTAGTCTCAATCTCATTTGTGACAATTAAATAAGATAATTGACATTAAATACTTAAAAAGTTATTGGTATAGACTTGTTTATATACTGTTGAATACCATTTTTTAAAATCTGTTTATATATTCTTGCATTTGTTCAGAAAAAGATGCCTAGACTTCAGTTACTCAAAAATTAATACAGGGTTACTTCTGCCTGATAGGATTTTGACAGTGCATTTTGACGTCTACACTTCTGTGCTTTTCTGCACAGCTTAAATTTTAGTAACACATATCATATTTACAAAATAACAAGGTTATTATTCTTAAAAAATAATACAGTGCAGACTTTAATGGGGACAATTGCCTTTTCTATGCTTCATTCTGTGTTCTCTGTACTTTGAGATGTATCTTTTCTCAGACTTTAACTCCCAATAGCCCTTTCTTTTACTGCTCTGCTATCACAACCATGCAAGTCACAGAGAAAGGAGGTACTCTGGTACTATCTGATATAAAGACTGAGATTGGAATCTACTTTAACTTTTTGACTATGATTTTTTAAAGGTTCAGAAAAAGAAACAGTTTAGCTCCAGCAGGAAGGGAAAAAAAGAGAAGATGATAAATAGTTTCTTGGAAACTGAAGAAATAGGCACACAATAGGAAACCATTCTTAAATGTAAAAATATGCATATCTGCTTCGGCGATCAAGTTTCCCACAGCTAATAAAATTAGAAGAAAGACAAAAATGACTTTAGTTTGATTTAAAATACATGTATTTATGTACATGTTTCTTAAGGGATGAAAGATTACTTCATCCAAATGTCTCTTAAAATGTAAGAACACAATGAGCTGGTATCTTGGTTTGTAATCAGAAGAGATTTCATCTCTGAAATTAGTTGGCTACTTTCCTTATCTCACATCACTCATGTCAAATGACAAAGAGAAAACTCTGGAGGCAACTTTCTTCCACCTTAGAAGCCTTCTAATCAGTCTTTGAAATACACCCACATTACTGATAATGACAATTCCATGTTGAAATCTAATTTCCAAAACTCTGGAGTTTACTGCTGTAACAATCCCTTCTATTTCCTTCCCATTTCTTATTTCTCTTGGGTCCTTCGCTCAAAAAATGCTTAGCTCTTTGCTAATTTTCTTTTATTTTGCATACACTTATTTTAGTTACTTATCAAAACGACTACTGAAGTGATCTTGATGAAAACATTGCTGTTGTTGTTGTTGTTGTTTTCACTGTTTTCACTTTCCCACAAACTACAGTATCTCCTGCCTGTCCTTTTCACATAAATCCCTAAGTTTCATATTTCAGGCTTCAGAATGTTACTACTTGACTTATTTGAGACCAAATTAGACTTTACCTTTTTTACATTCCTTGGCTATGAACAGCTTTCTTATTATTCCACATATTGCCAAACATAACCATGTGGAAATATGATATAAGTAATAAATGTATCCCGTATTCAGAAAATCTCCGTTTATAACTAGGTGCTTTCAAGATGAAGAAGCATTTAAGGATAGATAACACCAGGAGTAATTTTATCCAAGGATTATATTAATAGAAATACCATTAAGCAAAGCACAATAAGGGAAATAAAATACAAAAGGTTAGACTTTGTGGCCTCCCTGTTAGGGAGGCAATATAGAGACTTTGATCTACTTGGCTCACATCTTTGCCAAACTCTTGGCTCCTTTTTTTATTTTCTGGCTGGTTTTAAATGAGGTCCAAGGGATCAGTCACATCCTATAGAGGAAGCAGCTGCCGCTGCTAAGTCGCTTCAGTTGTGTCCAACTCTGTGCAACCCCATAGACGGCAGTCCACCAGGCTCCCCCGTCTCTGAGATTCTCCAGGCAAGAACACTGGAGTGGGTTGCCATTTCCTTCTCTAATACATGAAAGTGAAAAGTGAAAGCAAAGTCACTCAGCTGTGTCCGACTCTTAGCGACCCCATGGACTGCAGCCCACCAGGCTCCTCCATCCATGGGATTTTCCAGGCAAGAGTACTGGAGTGGGTTGCCATTGCTTTCTCCATATACAGGAAGAGATTTCATATTAATGTATACATTAAAGGTAGACATCTATACATTTTCAATTTATCTCTGGTTTCACTCATCTACCTGGTAAGTAGGTTATCTCTTTAAAATTAGGAATTATATATTAAAATGGAAAGAAAAACAAATGTTGAATAGGAGACTTGATTTCTAGTCTTAATTTTACTATCTTGTTATGGACACTTTTAGTAAATCACTTAACCTTGCTGGGCTCAATTTACTTTATCAAGAAAATGATGCTGGAATAAATGATTCCTTAAGTCCTTTTCAACACTAAAAGTCTTTGCACCTGTAACACATATAATATCTTTTTTTTTTGGTAAGATACTGTAGTCCATTGTGAAACATAAGGGATAACTAATGTGGGATTTTTTAGTTTCTATTCAGTAATATCTAACAGCCATACTTGAGCTTTCTCATATAGAGTAATAGTTCACAATAATGACAATCTTCAACATTATGTTTAATAACTATTAAATGCCAAGGTCGGGTAGATCTCCTGGGGAATACACCAGTATTCTTTCTTGGAGAATTCCATGGACAGAGGAGCCTGGTGGGCTACAGTCCATGGGTTGCAAAGAGTCAGACACGACCAAGCGAATGTTTCACTTCAGTTAGTTACTGTGGTGATCATTTCATAATATATACACATATCAAATCTTTATGTTATACACTTAAAACTAAAATAATGCTCTGTCAATTATGTCTCAATAAAATATGATGATAATAAATAAATAAATAAAATTAGAAAGACATTTAAGACATTGAAGAAAGACATTTACCTGGGAAAACTTGGGAGGGGGGTTTAAAATAGGCCTATGATTTTCAAAAATTCATTTTATAAATTCATCTCAAGAACTGAGAAGTTAGGTAATGTTTAGTGTTTACTATCATCTTTTTTTTCCCATTTATTCTTGTATTTTATAAGCAAATACCAACCATAAAGTTCTAATTCAACAAACTTCCTGCTTTTACTGTATTCTTCTTGTTTGCCCTTACATTGTTTAACATGAAAAATGCTTATATCTTCTCACTCTAAAGAAGGCAATGGAAAAATAATACATTCTAAGTTTCTTTTAAGTATCTGTCAGTGTAGATGTGGTACATAAAAGGACATTTCCAAATGGTTACAGATGCAGGATTATTACCAATAAATATAATGGTACACACCATTTTTAATGAAAGGACAGTTAATTTATATGCTCATTCAACCAATTGTAAGAAATTTGGAATGATATAAGTTGTGCATATTAGCATTATTGAGAACTTATTCTAAAATCTAGGACAATTTACTTAAAGGTATTACTTAAAATTGATTTTTTAAAGTGGTTTTGAGACTAACTAAAAACTTATTTTTGAACAAACAATATGGATTACATAGAATGCAGTTGAGTTCCTCATGTTTTTTACATCCTCCCTGGTATCTACAACCAGCAAAACTGGAGAATGCTAATGATTCCACCTATTACAAAGCTGCTGTAAAGAATCTCCTGAATTTGGGGTTTTAAAGTATTTTGAATGTTTTAGCAATTCATTGCATTGATTACAAAGATGTATCTTTTGCCCAACTTTTAATGATTCCACAGGTTCAATGTGAATATTTTTATTTCCTGACTTCCTTTTAAAATATGTATTTATTATTTATTTTTATTTTTGGCTATGCTGGGTCTTTGTTGCTGGGTGAGGGCTTTCTTGCAGTGAGCAGGGGCTACTCCAGGTGTGGTGCGCAGGTTTCTTGCTGCAGTGGCCTCTCTTGCTGCTCAGCATGGGCTCTAAGCGTGCAGGCTCAGTAGCTGTGAGTCAGTGGTTCCAGCAGTTATGGCACACGGGCTTAGTGGGTCCATGGCACGTGGAATCCTCCCAGACCAGGGATCAAATCCGTGTCTCCTGCATTGGTGGGTGGATTCTTTACCACAGACCACCAGGGAGTGCCTTTCACTTATTTATTTTTTGACTTTGCTATAAATACCATTTATTTTTCAGATTCAAATGTTCTTCTAAGTCAAAAACCAATATTAACATTTCATTGAAGGGTTATTTATCATATACTCACCAAAAATAATTTGAGAAGCATTAGTAAAATGATTAAGTTTATATTAAAAACTTTCCTTTACCATGGTTCATTAGACCACATAATGTTTTAATAGTCTCTCTTCATTAACATCTTACTTATAATAATGTGTAACAGTTTTAAACGGTTGATGTGGACTTCCTTATATTTCTGTATTTGATGTAAAACCCAGATGATCCTCACATTACATCCTGTTTCAGAATGCAGTTGTTGAAAACTCAGAAAAATAGGAAAGTGTGATTACAATGGTAATTTTCTATAATAACCAAAGCCGTCTCTTGTATATTAACCTACAATGTCAGCAGCACTGAGTGTTCTGCCATGCTTGCAGGAATAGCCATTTCTTCCCCAGCTGAAATTTTCAGCTTAGCCACTATACATACCCTGGCTGTTCTCACTGTTTCTGATCCAATTTTTTTTTTTTGTAAAAAAGGAGATGATATCTGTATTAGATGATGGATTCTAAGGAATTGGAGATGTATTCTCATCTCTCAGAATACATGCTTAGAGATGTATTCTAAGAATTTGGCTGTTTTTCAGATAATAGTGCAAAGGCTAATTTATCCTCAAGAGATAATAACAGCCAGTCCAATTCCAGAGTTGACAGAATACTTCTTTATAATAAAGATATTAATAAACTCTTGATACCTAAGACACAGACCAAAGGGGTTTTTAAAATATATTAACTCACTTAATCCTCATAACTCAATGAGGTTGGCACAATTATTAACTTCATTTTATAAATGAGAATGTTGCTGCTGCTAAGTCGCGTCAGTCATGTCCGACTCTGTGAGACCCCATAGAGAGCAGCCCACCAGGCTCCCCCGTCCCTGGGATTCTCCAAGCAAGAACACTGGAGTGGGTTGCCATTTCCTTCTCCAATGCATAAAAGTGAAAAGTCAAAGTGAAGTCGCTCAGTTGTGTCTGACTCTTGGTGACCCCATGGACTGCAGCCCACCAGGCTTAATATATTAACTCACTTAATCCTCATAACTCAATGAGGTTGGCACAATTATTAACTTCATTTTATAAATGAGAATGTTGCTGCTGCTAAGTCGCGTCAGTCATGTCCGACTCTGTGAGACCCCATAGAGAGCAGCCCACCAGGCTCCCCCGTCCCTGGGATTCTCCAAGCAAGAACACTGGAGTGGGTTGCCATTTCCTTCTCCAATGCATAAAAGTGAAAAGTCAAAGTGAAGTCGCTCAGTTGTGTCTGACTCTTGGTGACCCCATGGACTGCAGCCCACCAGGCTTCCCTGTCCATGTGAATACTGAGGGACAGAAAAGTTACATAATTCAGATAAGAGCTGGGGGGGCTGAAATTTGAACCCAAGATAGTTAGACTGGAGTGTGAAGTCAAGTGGGCCTTAGGAAGCATTTCTACAAAGCTAGTGGAAGTGATGGAATTCCACCTAGCTATTTCAAATCCTAAGAGATGATGTTGTGAAAGTGCTGCACTCAATATCCCAGCAAATTTGAAAACAGCAAAGGCCATAGGACTGGAAAAGGTCAGTTTTCATTCTAATCCCAAAGAAGGGCAATGCCAAAGAATGTTCAAACTACTACACAAATGCACTCATTTCACATGCTAACAAGGTAATGCTCAAAATCTTTCAAGCTAGGCTTCAACAGTACATGAACTGAGAACTTCTAGATGTACAACTTGTATTTAGAAAAGGCAGAGGAACCAGAGATCAAGTTGCCAATATCTGTTGAATCATAGAAAAAGCAAGAGAGTTCCAGAGAAACATCTGCTTCTACTTCATTGACTACACTAAAGCCCTTGACTGTGTGGATCACAATTAATTGTGGAAAATTATAAAGAGACAGGAATACTAGACCATCTAACCTGTCTCATGAGAAACTTGTATGCAGGTCAAGAAGCAACAGTTTGAACCAAACATGGAGTATTGGACAGGTTCCAAATTGGGAAAGGAGTATATCAAGGCTTGTATATTGTCACTCTGCTTATTTAACTTATATGCACAGTACATCATGTGAAATGCTAGGGTGGATAAAGCACAAGCTGGAATCAAGATTGCACAGAGAAATATCAACAACTTCAGATATGCAGATGATATACCACCCTAATGGTAGAAAGTGAAAAGGAACTTTTGATGAAGGTAAAAAGCTGAGAGTGAAAAAGTTGGCTTAAAACTCAACATTCAAAAAACTAAGATCATAGCATCTGGTCCCAATCACTCATGGCAAATCAGTTCAGTTCAGTTCAATCTCTCAACTGGTCTAACTCTGAAACCACATGGACTGTAGTATGCCAAGCTTCCCTGTCCATCAGCAAACTCCCGGAGCTTACTCAAATTCATGTCCATCAAGTTGGTGATGTCATCCAACCATCTCATCCTCTGTCATCCACTTCTCCTCCCACCTTCAATCATTCCTAGCATCAGGGTCTTTGCAAATAAGTCACTTCTTCTCATCAGTTGGCCAAAGTATCAGAGTTTCAGCTTAAACATCAATCCTTCCAATGAATATTCAGGACTCATTTCCTTTAGGATGGACTGGTTGAATCTCCTTGCTGTCCAAATACTCTCAAGAGTCTTTTCCAACACCACAGATCAAAAGCATCAATTCTTTGGTGCTCAGCTTTCTTTATAGTCCAACTCTCACATCCACACACAACCACTGGATAAACCATAGCCTTGACTAGATGGATCTTTGTTGGCAAAGCAATAGCTCTGCTTTTGAATATGCTATCTAGGTTGGTCATAACTTTTCTTCCAAGGAGTAAGCGTCTTTTAATTTCATGGCTGCAGTCACTATCTGCAGGGATTTTGGAGCCCCAATTAATAAAGTCTGTCACTGTTTCCATTGTTTTCCCATGTATTTGCCATGGAACAACAGACTTGTTCCAAATAGGAAAAGGAGTACGTCAAGGCTGTATATTGTCACCCTGCTTATTTAACTTATATGCAGAGTACATCATGAGAAATGCTGGACTGGAAGAAACACAAGCTGGAATCAAGATTGCTGGGAGAAATATCAATAATCTCAGATATGCAGATGACACCACCCTTATGGCAGAAAGTGAGGAGGAGCTAAAAAGCCTCTTGTTGAAAGTGAAAGAGGAGAGTGGAAAAGTTGGCTTAAAGCTCAACATTCAGAAAACGAAGATCATGGCATCTGGCCCCATCACTTCATGGGAAATAGATGGGGAAACAGTAGAAACAGTGTCAGACTTTGTTTTTTTGGGCTCCAAAATCACTGCAGATGGTGACTGCAGCCATGAAATTAAAAGGCGCTTACTCCTTGGAAGAAAAGTTATGACCAACCTAGATAGCATATTCAAAAGCAGAGACATTACTTTGCCGACTAAGGTCCGTCTAGTCAAGGCTATGGTTTTTCCTGTGGTCATGTATGGATGTGAGAGTTGGACTGTGAAGAAGGCTGAGCGCAGAAGAATTGATGCTTTCGAACTGTGGTGTTGGAGAAGACTCTTGAGAGTCCCTTGGACTGCAAGGAGATCCAACCAGTCCATTCTGAAGGAGATCAACCCTGGGATTTCTTTGGAAGGAATGATGCTAAAACTGAAGCTCCAGTACTTTGGCCACCTTATGCGAAGAGTTGACTCATTGGAAAAGAGCCTGATGCTGGAAGGGATTGGGGGCAGGAGGAGAAGGGGACGACCGAGGATGAGATGGCTGGATGGCATCATGGACTCGATGGACGTGAGTCTGAGTGAACTCCGGGAGTTGGTGATGGACAGGGAGGCCTGGCGCACTGTGATTCATGGGATCGCAGAGTCGGACACGACTGCGCGACTGAACTGAACTGATGGGACGAAATGCCATGATTTTCATTTTCTGAATGTTCAGTTTTAAGCCAACTTTTCCACTCTCCTCTTTCACTTTTATCAAGAGGCTCTTTAGTTCCTCTTCACTTCTGCCATAAGGATGGTGTCATCTGGATATCTGAGGTTATTGATATTTTTCCAGGAATCTTGATTCCAGCTTGTGCTTCATCCGCTCCAGCTTTTCTCATGATGTACTCTGCATATAAGCTAAATAAGCAGGGTGACAATACACAGCCTTGACGTACTCCTTTCCCAATTTGGAACCAGTCTGTTGTTCCCTGTCCAGTTCTAACTGTTGCATCTTGACCTTCATACAGATTTCTCAGCAAGCAGGTCAGGTAGGTGGTCTGCTATTCCCATCTCTTTAAGAATTTTTCACAGTTTATTGTGATCCACACAGTCGAAGGGTTTGGCATAGTCAACCAGAGCAGAAATAGATGTCTTTCTGGAACTCTCTTTTCCGATGATCCAGCAGATGTTGGCACTTTGATATTTGGTTCCTCTGTCTTTTCTAAATCCAGCTTGAACATTTGGAAGTTCACAGTCACATACTGTTGAAGCTTGGCTTGGAGAATTTTGACCATGGTTTGCTAGCATGTGAGATGAGTTTAATTGTGAGGTAGTTTGAACGTATCTTAGCATTGTAGATGGGAAAAATGGAAATAGTGATAAACTTTATTTTCTTGGGTCCAAAATCAGTGCAAATGGTAACTGCAGCCATGAAATTCATACATTCTTGCTCTTTGAAAGAAAAGCTATGACGAAATTAGACAGCACATTAAAAAGCAGAGAGATCATTTTCCAGAAAGGTCCAAATAGTCAAAGCTACAGTTTCTCCAATTGTCACATATGGATGTGAGAGTTGGACCATAAAAAAACGCTGAGAACCAAAGAACTGATGGCTTTTGAATTGTGGTGTTGGAGAAGACTCTTGAGAGTCCCTTGGACAGCAAGGTGATCAAAGTAGTCACTCCTAAAGTCAATCAACCTTGAATATTTATTGCAAGGACTGATGGTGAAGCTGAAGCTTCAGTACTTTGCCACCCAATGCAAAGAGTTGACTCATTGGAAAAGACCTTGATGCTGGGAAAGATGGAGGGCAGGAGGACGAGGGGGCAACAGAGGATGAGATGGTTGGATGGCATCACTGACCCAATGGACATGAGTTTGAGCAAACTCTGGAAATGGTGAAGGATAGGGAAGCCTGGCGTGCTGCAGTCCACGGGTCACAAAGCTTCAGACATGGCTTAGATACTGAAGAACAAAAAAGTTTGAGAAGTGGCTGTTCCAATCACTGCAGCTCCTATGTGTCTATTAAATTGACAGCATTAATGGAGTTATTGGGCTGCATCTGAGCATACCAATACCACAAATCTAGATTTTAATTTCCCCATATCAATGACTATTGCATACATTTAGCTAGGAGTTTCAAACTTAGGTGGCTTAAGATGTGGCTTTCAACTAACTCAGCGTTAGTATACACAGGTTGCAACCACTGTCATATCTGTGATTTCATCGGTTTTTTGTTCTTTGTCGTTTTCCCTCTGGTTTTGTTGTTGTTGTTTTTGTTTTTAAGCCAAGCAAGAGCTTACAGGCTATAAATGCTGAGGGAGATCAGGCTGTGAAGATTGAAAACGCCTGGTTAGAAACTACAAACTCACGAAGCGAGGAAGCTCTAGAGGGTCACAGTTCAGCTGAGTCTTCTCTCTTGTCAAATGTACCAAGAAGCAAATAATGTGTGCTTCATATATGAACTTATGATACCTCTAGAAATCAATGAAACGTGACAGTCTTTCTTTTTAAAACCTCTCTTTGGCCTTCATGTTTTACGTGTTGGTCATCATTTAGTTAGTTTTCTTTCAAACCTTTTGTCTCATGTGCCTGCTCTCTCTCTCCAAGTAAGTCATAAGGTTTTAAGGTCAAGATCAATGTTTCTGTTTGTTTTGGATTTGCTCACTTTCAGAACTTGGAACACAGTAAGCAGATAATCAAGGAATGCTGACTCTTTACTGCCACATGGTGCAAAGTACTATAATCTCTTAAGAATGGCATTCTTATATTCTCTGACAGAGATAGATATTTCATAAAAAGATAAATACATCATCCTTTTTGGAGACAGTTATATATTTTAGAATAAAGCATTTTAAAAAATAAATGTTTTTCATGAATGATATCACAATTCTTCATGTGAGAAATGATTATCTCACACCAATAGAATAATAAGTTCATTAAACATTTCCCAATATTTCACGTTTTTATAGAAAGGACAGTTTAGCAGTCTCACAAAAAGATGGGAGGAACTGAAAACACTACAGTCTTCCTTTGTAACCCCATGGACTGTAGCCATGGACTGAAGTCCGCCAGGCTCCTCTGTCCATGGAATTCTCCTGACAAGAATAACTGGAATGGGTAGGCATTCTCTTCTCCAGGAGATCTTCCTGACTCAGGGATCAAACCTAGGTCTCCTGCATTGCAGGCAGATTCCTTACTGTCTTAGCCACCAGGGAAGTCCCATAGTCTTCCTTAAGGGTGGTCAAAAATTACCTTTAAATTTACACTTAAATGTTCTAATTATAACAAAAATAGAAAGCTAATCCACTATCCACCTACAGAGCCTATCAGCTTTGTCTTCAAAATATACTCAGATGCCCACTGCTCTTCTCCTTCGGCTCCTGCCCAGCATCATGCCGCAGTGACTTTCCTTGTGTGGGCCTCTCCGCTGGACTCCTGATGCGTGTTCACCTTTGCCTCTTACAGCTAATTTCTGTTAAAAGCTTCTTTCACTTCTTGTCACTCTTTCTCTCAAAACTCTCTAAATTGAGTGTTTCTCAAATTTTACAGTGACTGACGCTGGAGAGGTGGAAATATCCCCCCTCTAACCTTCTTGAATTCTTGTGGCTGGACGAATAATAGAATTGATACAAGACAGATTAATAGGGGAAAAGAAACATATTTTAATTCATGTACAATGAAGTCTCATAAAAATAGAACCGGACTTAAGTGTCCATAGCAGGTAGCTTTTATACTTTCATATTTTTTAGACAAAGAAGCATAAACTTGTGAGCAACTAACAGGACAAAGAAACTTGGGTTTAGAGTGTTCGGTTAGTGAAGAATCTAAACAGAATTTGGGCTTGTGTTATTAAAGCAGTAACGAGGTTGGCGTATATAGGCTCCTCCTCTAAGTCCCCTATCTCTGGTAATACGGGTTAATTTCCACCTTCAGAGGCAGGCAGGCGGGACTTACCGTTAACACCAGAGATTTATTCAGTGCTTTCAGGGATACAGAGAGGAGGGTTAGAGTGTCCCTCCTGTGCTGTGATTTTTTAAGTAACTTTTTTTAAGTGACTCAAGTGGCATATTTGGGGGTGGCATGGTCTGGGCCCTCAAGAACTATGGGACATACTCTGATCTCCCTGCTCCACTCCACATGTATTTACTGTTACTTCTCTGTAATCCACTGAGTTCCACCATCTGGGGCCTGGCTAGTCCTTGGCTAGGCAAACATGGTCCTACCTAGCCCGTGACAGCTGACCTGCAAATGCAGCCACAGGCCTCACTCCCTCACTTCCCTTAGGCCTCTGCCCTCTGCAGAGACCTTCCCTGACTCCTTCATGTAACACAGCACCCTCTTTCCCACTTCTCCCAACCCTCAATATTTTGCTTTACTTTTCTACATAGTAATAACTACAGCCTGGCATACTGTATTAATAAATAAAATACTGTGTTAATACTACATTATTTATATGAATAAGTATTTCCTACATAGTATGTAGTATGCTAAATAAACAACGCTAACACTGTATCAATAAAATACACACAGTTTCCTTATTAGCTGTCTCTTAAAAAAGGCTTATTATTCTGCTTCTTATACGTGAGTCCCAGGAGCCAGATCCTTATCTATTTGGTTCATTAATCAGTTCCTATTGTCTCAGTCAGAATCTGGCATAAATTAGGAGCTCAATTCAAATGAATAAGTACATATGCACAAATGAATCTATATTACACTTTACCATATGTTTCTATTACTCCTACCATGTTAGTATGTGTGTTTCAGAAATCACGTTAAGACATCACATTCAATGAGGACATGCAGTTAAACTTACATGTGGATCATCTCTTTTATTAAAATTAATTGTTCTGTTAAGAAACTCCCCCTCATCATTCTTATTTCAAAATTTATAGTTACAGCTGGTAAAGTCTTTAGTACTACTTATAGGCAGGTGTTCAAGCTGGTTTTTGAAAAGGCAGAGGAATTAGAGATCAAATTGCCAACATCTGCTGTATCATCGAAAAAGCAAGAGAGTTCCAGAAAAATATCTACTTCTGCTTTATTGACTATGCCAAAACCTTTGACTGTGCGGATCACAATAAACTGTGGAAAATTCAGGAAGAGCTGGGAATACAAGACCACCTGACCTACCTCTTGAGAAACCTATATGCAGGTCAGGAAGCAATAGTTAGAACTGGACATGGAAGAACAGACTGGTTCCAAATAGGAAAAGGAGTACTTCAAGGCTGTATATTGTCACCCTGCTTATTTAACTTATATGCAGGTACATCATGAGAAATGCTGGGCTGGAAGAAGCACAAGCTGGAATCAAGATTGCTGGGAGAAATATCAATAACCTCAGATCTGCAGGTGACACCACCCTTATGGCAGAAAGTGAAGAGGAACTAAAAAGCCTCTTGATGAAAGTGAAAGAGGAAAGTGAAAAAGTTGGCTTAAAGCTCAACATTCAGAAAACGAAGATCATGGCATCTGATCCCCTCACTTAATGGGAAATAGATGGGGAAACAGTGAAAACAGTGTCAGACTTTATTTTTTTTGGCTCCAAAATCACTGCAGATGGTGACTGCAGCCATGAAATTAAAAGACGCTTACTCCTTGGAAGAAAAGTTATGACCTTCCATGGGATCGCGAAGAGTCAGACACACTGAGCGACTTCACTTTCAATTTTCACTTTCATACATTGGAGAGGGAAATGGCAACCCACTCTGGTATTCTTGCCTGGAGAATCCCAGGGATAGGGGAGCCTGGTGGGCTGCTGTCTATGGGGTCGCACAGAGCTGGACACCACTGAAGTGACTTAGCAGCAATATGTGATGTAACAGCACTGGCTGGGAGATACTGGTTTAAAGTTTTAATAGAGAACTGAAGGACAAAAACAAGGAGGAAAAGAGAAGGGAGAAATATTTGCATTAAGCATTTTCTTTTGGCCTGTCTTGTTACTCAAAAAATCATAATGTCTCACCCAGTTTTCGCTTCTGAACTGTGGTGTTGGAGAAGACTCTTGAGAGTCCCTTGGACTGCAAGGAGATCCAACCAGTCCATTCTGAAGGAGATCAGCCCTGGGATTTCTTTGGAAGGAATGATGCTAAAGCTGAAGCTCCAGTACTTTGGCCACCTTATGCAAAGAGTTAACTCATTGGAAAAGACCCTGATGCTGGGAGGGATTGGGGGCAGGAGGAGAAAGGGACGACCGAGGATGAGATGGCTGGATGGCATCACTGACTTGATGGACGTGAGTCTGAGTGAACTCTGGGAGATGGTGATGGACAGGGAGGCCTGGTGTGCTGCAATTCATAGGGTCGCAAAGACTGGGACACGACTGAGCGACTGAACTGAATTGAACTGAATGTTCAATTTGAGAAACATTACTACCGGGTACATAGGAAATATGTAGAATTTGCAACGATTAGTATTAATGCTGTCACTGCTCATAAAAACCAACAACAAAAACAAACAAAAGAAGAGTAATGAATGCTATATTAAAAAAAAAACAAAACTTTTGAAACCAACTTCTATATTTTATATCTATATATGATCTGAGATAGATATACTATGAATATTAAATGAGTATTTGATATACAATATTAGATAAAATAAAAGAATGTGGAACTAAAATAAGTTCCTAGAAAAGAAACTAAGGGAATTAGAATATAAAAGTAGAAAACTATTACTTTCAAACTTAATAAAACTTTTGAAACCAACTTCTATATTTTATATCTATATATGATCTGAGATAGATATACTATGAATATTAAATGAGTATTTGATATATAATATTAGATAAAATAAAAGAATGTGGAACTAAAATAAGTTCCTAGAAAAGAAACTAAGGGAATTAGAATATAAAAGTAGAAAACTATTACTTTCAAACTTAAAACATTTAAATGTTATTACATATTTCCCCAGGAAGAATTGTAATTCTTAAACAGCTCTGCTAAATTTATCAGATACATTTGTAACCAGTGGTTGCCAAAAACAAAGTGATAGGAATCGTTTAGCGATATGATCATTCTCTCAGACAGAATGAAGATATATATTTTTGTCTTCTCCATAAACAAATTATTCCTTGGTTGCATCCATTCTCTCCCAGGAATATTTAGCACATCTTTATTTTCCACTATATGCTTATTTACTACTCTATATAAACTTGCAATTATTTCCTTGTACTATTGAAGTAACTTTATAAAAAGTTTAATGTCATCCTTTCTCTCTCGTTCCAAATAAACTTTCAGATCCCCATACATTTATATTCCTAAACACCTGTTTGATTAGTTCCCTATACAAACTGCTTCTCCTGCTATCAAAAGCCTTCTGAACTCATCTGTAAGGCCTTGTCCATCATTAGTACTTCTGATGATCAGTGTTATGCGTTACTTCACCACAGATTATTCAAATACTAGACTAGGAGTTGCCATCAAGTTATTTTGTAGATCAGGCTTCTCTGGCAGCTCATCTTGTAAAGAATCTGCCTGCAGTGTGGGAGACCTGGGTTCAATCCCTGGGTTGGGAAGATGCCCTGGGGAAGGGAACGGCTACCCACTCCAGTATTCTGGCTTGGAGAACTCCAAGGACTCCAAGTCCATGGGGTCACAAAGAGTCGGACACAACTGAGCAACTTTCACTTTCTTTATTTTGTAGATATGAATAACATGTATAATCATTGACTTTATGTAAAGGAACTTATTCTGGATAACCTGGTTGGGCTTGATAGAACCAATTTAAACGTCTTAACATAGTCTAACCATCCTGCTATGTTCCTGGAGAAAGAAATTCTACCTGTGGTAGGCTCCAGTTCTCGCCCAGCAGTTTTCAGCCTGTGATTTCTGAGCATCTTTATTATGGATTGCAGATGCCTGGCTGGCCAGAACCCCATTCCCAATTGTGTAACCCATATCTTGAAAAAAATGTGTTTATATGTGTGTGTGTGGGGGGGTTGTGTGTGTGTTGGGGTAGGGTAGTGGTGGTACTTTCTACTAGTTCTGTGTTTCAGATGGAACCTTGGCTGACAAAGTACTTTATCAGCATTAGTATTTTATGTCCAGCACAACTCTTGTCGTTTTTATGGCTTAGGCCATCTTGACAGAGCTCATCCTCCTCCAGATGTCTCATCTTGAAATGGTCATTCCACTCTTGTTTTGACCCTTGGAAACCCTACCTCACTCCTCCTTACATAAAATAGAAATGACTACCACTCTATGAATCTCCATAGCATTCTATTAAGTGTGACTTGAATGGGAAAGAACAAGATTGCCTATTAAGTGAGTTTTTTAAAAAGATATTTACCTATAACATTAAGCTCTATAAGAATATATCGGCTATGTAATATAGCTCTGAAACTTCATCAACATTCAGTCACGTTTTAGCAATAGTGCCTTATACATACCAGTCATTTAAGAACTAATGAATAATGAAGTGTTATGGATACATTCCAATCCCAAAGAAAGGCAGTGCCAAAAAATGCTCCAACTACCTCACAATTGCACTCATCTCACACTCTAGCAAATAAATGTTCAAAATTAATGCTCAAAATTCTTCTTCAAGTGAGGCTTCAACATTACATGAACTGAGAGCTTCCAGATGTTCAATCTGGATCTGAAAAAGGTAGAGGAAACAGATATCAAATTGGCCACATCCGTTGATTCATAGAAAAAGCAAGAGAGTTCCATAAATACATCTACTTCTGCTTCATTGACTATGCCAAAGACTTTGACTGTGTGGATCACAACAAACTGTGGGACATTCTTAAAGAGATGGGAATACTAGACCACCTTACCTGCATCCTGAGAAATCTGTATGCAGGTCAAGAAACAACAGTAAGAACCAGACATGGGAACAACAGACTGGTTCCAATTAGGGGAATTAGTACGTCAAGGCTGTGTATTGTCACCTTGCTTATTTAATTTATATACAGAGTACATCATGTGAAATACCAGACTGGATGAAACACAAGCTGAAATCAAGATTCTTGGGAGAAGTATCAGTAACCTCAGATGCAGATAACACCACCTTTAGAGCAGAAAGTGAAGAACTAAAGAGCCTCGATGAAAGTGAAAGAGGAGAGTGAAAAAGCTGGCCTAAAACTCAACATTCAGAAAACTAAGATCATGGCATCTGGTCCCGATCACTTCATGGTAAATAGATGGGGGAAACAGTGGAAACATGACAGGATTTATTTTCTTGGGCTCCAAAATCACTGCAGATGGTGACTGCAGCCATGAAAATAAAAGACGCTTACTCCTTGGAAGGAAAGTTATGACCAACCTAGATAGCATATTCAAAAGCAGAGATATTACTTTGCCGACTAAGGTCCGTCTAGTCAAGGCTATGGTTTTTCCTGTGGTCATGTATGGATGTGAGAGTTGGACTGTGAAGAAGGCTGAGCACTGTAGAACTGATGCTTTGAACTATGGTGTTGGGAAGACTCTTGAGAGTCCCTTGGACTGCAAGGAGATTTAACCTGTCCACTCTAAAGGAGATCAGTCCTAGGTGTTCTTTGGAAGGAATGATGCTAAAGCTGAAACTCCAATTCTTTGGCCACCTCATGCAAAGAGTTGACTCACTGGAAAAGACTTTGATGCTGGGAGTGATTGAGGGCAGGAGGAGAAGGGGACAACAGAGGATGAGATGGCTGCATGGCATTACTGACTCGATGGATGTGAGTGTGAGTGAACTCTGGGAGCTGGTGATGGACAGGCAGGCCTGGTGTGCTGCAGTTCATGGGGTCACAAAGAGTTGGACACAACTGAGCGACTGAACTGAAGTGAATACTGGAGTGGATTGCCATTTCCTTCTCCAAGGGAGCTTCCTGACCCAGGTTCAAACTCGTGTCTCCTGCCTTAGCAGGTGGATTCTTTACAACTGAGCCCCCTGAGAAACCCTGTGAGAACAGGCATATTTAAATTTTCATCCTTAGTTTTCTCTTTTGTGAAGTGATGATAACATTAATAATCACTATATTGGTTCAGATAAATACTAAATCATGTAAAAACACACCAGAGCAGTGCCTGGAATATTTTGAGACTCAATGAAATGTAACAATTTTGTAATTATCTTAGATACATTATTATGCATCAATTCATAAAATACATACTTATTGAACAACTAGAGTGACACAGGCATTTTGGTAAGGTCAGTGAAAAATTAAAAAAGATAAATTAATGATTGCTAACATTTACAAGTTAAAAATGTTGAAAAAGTTGGCTTAAAGCTCAACATTCAGAAAACAAAGATCATGGCATCTGGTCCCATCATTTCATAGGAAATAGATGGAGAAACAGTAGAAACAGTGTCAGACTTTATTTTTGTTGGCTCCAAAATCACTGCAGATGGTGATTGCAGCCATGAAATTAAAAGCCGCTTACTCCTTGGAAAAAAAGTTATGACCAACCTGGAGAGCATATTCAAAAGCAGAGACAATACCTTGCCGACTAAGGTCTGTTAGTCAAGGCTATGGTTTTTCCTGTGGTCATGTATGGTTGTGAGAGTTGGACTGTGAAGAAGGCTGAGCACCGAAGAATTGATGCTTTTGAACTGTGGTGCTGGAGAAGACTCTTGAGAGTCCCTTGGACTGCAAGGAGATTTCAGTCCTGGGATTTCTTTAGAAGGACTGATGCTAAAGCTGAAACTCCAGTACTGTGGCTACCTCAGGCGAAGAATTGACTCATTGGAAAAGACTCTGATGCTGGGAAGGATTGGGAGCAGGAGGAAAAAGATACGACAGAGGATGAGATGGCTGGATGGCATCACCGACTCGATGGACGTGAGTTTGAGTGAACTCCAGGAGTTGGTGATGGACAGGCAGGCCTGGCGTGCTGCAATTCATGGGGTTGCAAAGAGTCGGACACGACTCAGCAACTGAACTGAACATTTACGAGTAGTAATTTTTTTCCAGATACTGTTTTAAGACTTCATGTAACAGCTTTATATTTATAAAAATTCTAATTGAGAAATTACTCTTATCCCTATTTACAGTCGATTAGTAACCATAGACGTAGTAAAGTTAGATAATTTGCCCCAAACTAGAGTTGACTTTGACTTTTCACTTTCATGCATTGGAGAAGGAAATGGCAACCCACTCCAGTGTTCTTGCCTGGAGAATCCCAGGGACGGGGGAGCCTGGTGGGTTGCCATCTATGGGGTCGCACAGAGTCGGACACGACTGAAGTGACTTAGCAGCAGCACACAGCTAGTTAGTTTTGGAGTGAAGATTAAACCAAGGCAATCTGGTTATAGATTCTGTTTTTAACTTCTGTTGCCCCAAGGTATTTCTTATGGACATAGTTTTGCTTTGCAAGTGACATCTACTCTAGGAAGAGACAGAGAACATTTTCAAAAACAACTACTAAACAATCAATCTTTAAAGTGTCACAGAGAAGGAAATTCAGAAAGAAATAATGTTCTTCAAATATTTTTAATGCTACTTGGTCCACATGATCTCAATCAGGAGACCACATGAGAAGGATGGAAGCAACCTGCTCTTCCACATTTGACAGACCCCAGTGTGGACGATGTTGCTGGGCCCTCTGCTTCTTGTGGGATGTCTTACTGTTGTTATGAGCCCATGAACCAGCACAGGCAACTTAGCCATGTAGACAGATTGCCATTGGCGGATTGCTATTGTCACATTAATGCAAAGAGTTAATGATAGCTCTAATTATAGTAAAATTTTTTGAATCCTTTATAAACTAGCTTTTAAAATGAGGTACTTTAATCGTTTATAAAAGTGTATAATGTCTGGTGGTTTGACATGAAGGATTTAATGCCATTATGATTGATAATAGAAAAAAAAATTGAGCATGAGCTTTAAAGTTATAGTGGTTTTCTACATTAAATTTTTTTCTATGAGGATTTCATGCAGTGTAGCAATAGCTAACATGAAGAGTATGTTTGGAAGAGATGGGTAATATTAACTTTTTTTTCTCTTAAGCTGTTATGAAAACTTTACATGCTAATTCATGGCAATCAATCCTCATGTTAACTTTACAGGTGAATTCATAAGCATTGCAGTAATTTCCAGTACATTAATTTTACAGAGAAAGCATTTTTGAGCATTTTCTTTGCTGCACGGTCAGGCAGAAAACATATAGTTGCTGCACGCTAGAAAGCTCACTGCTGAGCAACCCTCTAGAAGAATTCCTTCTAGATGGCCTTTTAAATGTTGCTTCCTGCTGATTCAGATTCAGACCAGTGCTCTAGAGGTTTCCCATAGAGCTCTCCATTCAGTAATTGTTTAGAAAATTGTTCCTGAAATAGTTCTTCATAACTAATCTCTTTATATACCATTAATCCACTGTTCACTGTTCATAAAAATAATTTTACCATTTTCTACTTCCTCCTCTGCCATTTCTGAAGTTGCTTAAGTCTGGCCCACTCTCTTATTCCCAAATACAGCTCTTTAAAATTCATTTCTGTCTCTTCCAAATTTAAACAGACTTCTCTGAAATCTACTCTATGTTTTGTGTTCATTAATTATAAAATAACATTTTCTTTAAAGACCCTTCTGTAAATGGCATTCATTCATTTGGACAGTCTTCCAACAACAGCAAATCAAATCTTTGAAGACATGGAGTATGGATTGTTTCTATTTCTCTATTAAAATGCAGGACTTGAACAAAAGATTCATACAAAATATGCACTTTTCCTATGTTTTCTTAATAGTTTAAGCTTTGTTTGTCTCCCTTTTTTGTGTGTTATAATTGCATTCATTAAAATTGAAGCTCATTTCCAGACTAGTTTTATATTTGTCTGTGTAATGAAACATTAAGTATTTTTTAAAGGAAACTAATTTATTTGTTGTTTTGTTTCTTATAGGCCATGATACTGCAAATAATTTTAACAAAAGCCAAAGTCATTTGAAGAAAATACACTTGTGACTTAAACAGGAATTATAAAAAGACTACTTATTTAGGAAGTAAAACAACTTCCCTTATTATATGCTACAAAATTTATTTATGCAAAGATTTTTCGGGGATTATCTACTAAGAAATATCAAAGCATAAACAATCTTTCTAAGATCAATCATAAACTAGCAATAATACTATAGCAAAATAAGATTCAATAATACCATATGAACTATTTTACCTTTGCATTATAGGGAATGTAATGTTTTGATAAAGCCTCAGGAGTATGCATCCATGTTTTGTCTGCAATGAAGAATACACAATGTTAAATTAAAACATAGGTTCTAAGGGTGTCATATTCATGCATTAGCATTTATAAAGAGTCTGATATGGGTGGGAGCACTCCTAAGACAGTTTTGCTAAAGTGAGAAAGAATAGCTAGTCAGATATAAATAAGAACAATATAACCACAAAGTAATTATAAGATTCTCTCCTTAAGTTAATATTTTCCTTTTATAAGTTTTCAAAGAATAAAACAATTCTGAATTTTTTAAAGAATATATTTTTAAAAATCAGTTGGGCTATGAGTAATTATCAATCATGTGAATAACTATGTTTTTCTTCTTTCACTTGATAGTCTCATGAATTATAGGTTATTTTTGCTATTACTTTTTCAATAAATAGTAATCTGCTCTTTACTCATGACTATTATTCTTTAGTATCAAAAATTGACAATTTGTAAGGGAACATTTTAACATTAAACTAACAACTAAACATTTATACAAAACTGAAATAAATCAATTTACTAAATTCACTGAAAAATTAATAATTAAAAATTAATATTAGGGTAGTTGTTTTTTAGTCTCGATTTAGAAAAATATTGATTGATTGTCAACTATCAGGTGTTTCAGATATAAATAATCTTAAATGCAATAATTTGAAATTATTACACAACTCAAATTAATATAGTAGAATAATGAAGCTTCTCAGGTGGCACAGCAGTAAAGAATCCACCTTGCCAATGCAGGAGACATGAGTTTGATCCCTGGAGAGGGAAGATCCCCCTGAAGGAGGAACTGGCAACCACTCAAGTATTCTTGTTTGAAAAATTCTATGGACAGAGGAGACTGGCAGGGTATTGTCAATAGGTTACAAAGAGTTGAACACAACTGAGTGATTGAGCATAGTAGAATAATAGAAATAAAAATAACTAAAAGAATAGAAGATATTTAAAGTAATTTGTATTATACATTATTAACATTAATAGAAAATAATTTTTTCATTCAATTTTTGAATTTGATTTATATATTCCACATATCTTCCAAAACATTTTGTGGAACATATAAGCAAGAAAAAAGCAAAACATGTTAATGTTTACACAAATCAAACTTGTTTGTTTTATTTTTTTACAAACTGCAATTGTCTGTAGTAAAACTTCTCAGTCTTCAAATATATTATGTCTTAAGTGGATTTTTTTGAGTATTTTACTCCTCATGGGAATTCAAAAATTTAGAATCGGTACTATAAACAGAATAAAATTAAAGACATATTTTTACCATGAAAAATATTACATAAGTACACATTAAAATAAAAATCAGGTTACTAACAAAGCATTTTTGACATTCAATTAAGAACATTTAAAAAGGATGGTAACAGAAGCAAGTTCAATACCATTAATATGTTATCAACTGCAGTTATGTGAAGACAGAAAATGGCATACATTTCAGGAATTTTAATTATTTTAAACCCTTTAAAGGATACTGCATTATATATGAAACCTGTTATGGGTTACAATGCAATATTCAAAAAATATTTGAAGACAAAACATGAGGGATCTATAAAATCCTGTGCTCATGGTGCAATTTAGGGCTATTTCTGACTGCTGAAGTGGATACGTGACAACTGCACTTGGGTGAAATATCCTGAGAAGCCATACATCCTATGCTTCAAAAAGCAGTATTAATATACTGACCCTGATGTATAAAACTATTTCTTGTATGAATTTCCATTTTAACAATAGATTTTATGATTGGTACTGAATAGTGATATGACTAATTCAAGAATAATTTATACTTAGATGTGGAAAATAGTCTTGCACTTGCATATTAAAATAAGTAATCACAATAGTGTACATCAAAGTAATAAAATACCAAAGACTTGCCTTCAGGAAACTTAAAAATATATCTAATTTCTTTTCTTACCCCTTTAAACAATTACTTTCATGTCTCTTTTTCCAAGACACTAAACATAGCTCAGGAGGATGTAAAGTCTAACTAAACTTTGAATACGATAGTTCATTCCAATCCTGAGGCAGAGAGATAATTGCTTTTTCCTATAAGACACTATTATTTGAAAACTGATGATACTGCCTTTGTTACAGTCTCCTATTGCAGTAACCTAAAAAGAGGGTGGGTATATCCAATTGTTACTGGTGACAGACGGAAATAATCACAATATTAAGTCACCACTGGATAAGCTGCAGTCGCTACAATGACAAAAGATCTACACCCACACACCAAGTGCAGACAATTTAATGGGTGTTCATTTCATACCTCTCCTACAGGTACTGCACTTATTAAACCTGAAGGATTTCCAAAATGAGTCTACTTTGGCAAAAGAAAAAAAAAAACCAGAACAAACCTATACGCTAACTTATATAGATGTGGCTGACCTTGAAGAGAGGGGATAGACAGACAGATAGATGATGGACCACAGAAGATATTAGACACAGGGAACTGGTGAAGAAACAGAAACATAGATACTCTAGAATGTGTTCCTTTTCTTGAAATTATAAAATATAATCTCTAACTTAATAGTGAACATTCACATAATAGTAAATGTCAGCATTTCAAAATATTTGACAGGTGTCAAACCACTTTGACTACTGGACCAATGAATCTGGTGTTCAAAATGTATTTAGATTTAGGGCTCATCTAGAAAGACGCAAGAAACATCATTGTTCTCATATCATAAGAGGTTAACATAGTGAAAGCACCTATTTTGAATATATTAAATTTAAAACCAAGTACTGATGGATCAGTGGATATATCTGAATACAATGCTTCATGAAAAGAAAATTACTGAATTATGTTTAAATATTATTGAAATTTCAAGTGCTTTGTACTACAATTATACCTACTCATCAGTATATCAACTCATATGTTAAAGAACATAAAGTACAACTAGTTGAATTATTTAATCACATTTATTCATGTGCTATGTTTTGTTTTTTTTTAATTAAATTATTTTTGATATAAATAGAATACAGGATTTTAAAAATTCAAAAAGTGAGCTAACATAGGGAAAGAAAGAAGATATAAAACATTCATTAAAATGTAATCTATGATTATGAGGTTAGATAATTTTTACAGAGATCTTCAAAATAGTCCAAAATGATGCAATTCTAGTATATTCAGATTTTTCAGAACAATGAGCACTGCTGCCTGTGTGCATGTTAAGTCGATTCAATTGTGTCTGATTCCTTCAGACCCTGTGGACTGTAGCCTGCCAGGCGCCTCTGTCCATGGAAATCTCCAGGGAAGAATGCTGGAGTGGGTTGCCATGCTCTCCTCCAGGGGATCTTCCCAACTGAGGGATCGAACCCACTGACCCAGGGATTGAAGCTACGTCTCTTAAGTCTCATGCTTTGGCAGGCTGGTTCTTTACTACTAGCTCCACCTGGAAAACCCATTCTAATAACTATTAAAGCATTTGAAAAGAGACTCAGTGAATGCCTGGCCAATTCAAAGAATACCAGACAAATTACTAATTGGGAGATTTAATAAAAAGAAAAGAAAATTATGTTTAAGTTTAAGATAACAATCTCTTTTCCTTGGGTTTCTGAGAGCCAAGATGACTTAGTAAGTTGGCATGTAATAACTGAGTAAACTGGATATATGAAATAAGGTAAGTTTTTAATGATAGAAGATGATCTTTCTTTGTTTAGAGTACAGTGAAGTATATGTTGATACTAGTTATTGGAAAGATGAGTTGACTTATATGTTTTCTAGAGCTATAATTACAGTTCCCAAGGGTCAAGATGTATGAATTTTCTCATAAAATTCCAGCTTTGCATCTCAAATTAAAATTCAACAGATAGTGCTATTGGTTGAAACTGGAGCACAGGCTCCAAGAAGTTTTCTTTAACAACTTTATTAAATGAAAGCATTTGAAGTGACTGGTTAACTTAAGGTAGAATTTCTGCACTGGGTTCCAACTGAATTCAAGTGAAATATTGATCAATAATTTTCTGATAAGGATATTTAATCATTAGACTTGAAACATAAGAGAAGTCAAAAGAAATTTAAAGAAAATGAAGCTAAACAGGAAATAACAAGTGCTCTGCTTCTTTATTCTCTACATCAATAATTTTCCTTATAGTTGTACTCCTGCTGTCTTCAAGTAAGACAAATATACAATCATTGTTTATTCATCTTACTGTCCAACTCTTGGGATTTCTCAACTAAAAATCACTCCAAATTCCCTTCAGATGAAGAGTAAACTAGAAAAAAAAAGAGAAAGAAGATCTAGAAATATTTTTAAAAAACATGATAGCATGTTTAAAGTGATGAGTTGTGATGTAAAGTTTTTTATTACTTTATTAAAAATACTTCTAGAGTTCAGAGAACTATTTCCAGACTTTTTTAATATGTAAAGGGAATAAAAAGAAATGTGAATTTATTTTTGGTATATGTTTTAAATCAGAAGCAAGCTAAAAAGCACAATAAATGTCATTTGCCTTATCCTTATTCTGAAAATAGGTAAAATAATAAATTCTTAGTTTCCTAGGGTTGAAAAGTGACTGAAAGTTCAAATTACCTAATCTCTACTGAATACATTAATCCTCTGAACCATATCCAAATGTTTGAACACCTCTCATTTCAGAAAAGAAAAAGAAAATACTTGGAATAATTCCATTGTATTTTGGCAAAATTTTGTTGAAATTTTTTTCCTACGTTTAATCTATGACATTATGATTTACACCAATCTTCATTAAACTTTGTTTCATAACCCAATGACAGCATTCAAACATTAAAAGGTCTTCAAACATTGCAAGGCCATGCCATGGGTTCTCAGCCACGCTTCCACTTGCATGGAAGTCATGCGAGTCATCACTGAAGTCATCCTAGCCTTTCTCAACCAGGCATGTCACAATGTGTCAATCCCTTAAAGCAAGAACACACTGCCTGAGGACATGGAGTAGAACAGAAGGATCTATGTCCTGGTTCAGACAGCTCATTTTTCATTCATTAGAAAATGAACTAGAATCCTGACTTTATTTTTAACCTATGAATGTTTTCCCTACATATTTTACCTACACAGCCAATTTTAGCCATGTTTGACCCACACAGCAATTAACTGCATTTTCTAAATAATAACAATATAGAAATAAGTATAGAAGTGTTGTATTTTCTGAACTCATGTTTGGCAATTAACAGTATCTTATTAAGTTTATAGTATAGATTATGAACTAACTCATCATTTCCCCGCATATACCTATAATCCTACTACATCTGTTATCTCTTCCTACTTTCAGTCCCCTAAGACTTGAGTAGCATTATTTAAGTATTCTCTCCCAACTTATTTATAGTATGTTAAACAGGAAAGAGCCCAGTGCTCATCACCAAAGAACTCCTTCTAGAATGGCAAGATACATTTTTTTACTCTACTGAACTATATAAAACTATCAAATTTTTCTCTTTCCTATAAATATAACATGAAATATTTTGTCAAATGCCATGTTTCCCTGCCCTTTAAGAAACAACATGCAACTAGTGTTTATTTCTTCCTGCACTGATAATTATGATATATTCATACTTATTTTAAATTTCTACTTTAAAATTAATAACAAATTTATTTTGTTCTCAATTCATTTATCATCAATTCTAATATAGTTTTCAATAAAAAGTGAAGAGTACATGCAAACACACACCTACAGATAAGTTAATTTAAATCACTATAAGCTACATAAGTTCAGGAAATTTAGTATTACAGCTATGAAAAGTGAAGTTAGGACTAAATTTTTAAGTCAGATCATTATTTTTTGCAATTTCACATCACAGAATAAAACTTCCAAAGAACATATTGTCATGTTTTCTGGACTAAATATTTTAAACAACTCTACTCTTTCATTAGGCTGATAACCAAAGAAGGTTAATTAGCAATGTTTGCAGGTTTCTGTTGTTTTATTCTAACTTCATTCTGGAGTCACATAGTGTGATAATTGGAAAAAGTGATTTCTTAACATTTCTGCTTGATTTTCACAATTGAATTGAACTGACTCCCAGGTTCTATAAATGGATACACTTACCTTTCTTTCTGCTAAAAGCACGGTTCATGATGAGGATCAACCAAATTGATGTTCAGTTCAACTTTATATCCTATAAAAACATAAAATAGTAAAGCTTAAATAAAAGAATGTTGACCAACACCTTTTATGCAAATTATTTTAATTGCAAGGTCTTTAAAAATTTTTTTGATGTTTATAAACAATATTCTGAAATATACTGAAGGACAATGGGTAAGAATAAACATAAGTATTCAATATTATGTCAAAATGGAATTTCTCCAAAGTTCCTTAATTTTCTTATCTTTTTTCTTTCATACATCTTTCATTAATTATATTTACTTGCACATTTAAGAAGAAAGAAGGCTAACTTTTTCCTGAACTTGTCAGTAAAAAGTATCGTAATGTTTTGGATTATCATTAACAGCAGCGGTGGATAAACAAGAGTCATCTGCTTATGACAAATGGATATCATGCCCCCTCTCCATGCTATGCTGGGCAACTCTTTGCCCCTGATACTCCAGGCAGCTGCTGACTATCTTTTGAAACCAAGGCAATAGGGCATTCCCCGCTCCTCATCCCTGAAACCACAGAGGGAGTGTTGGTGATCCCTGAATCGCCATCTGGATGATGCTCCCCTAGTCTTGAAGAACAGTGTGCATTCACAGCTACATAGATGGATGGTCCTGTCCTGTGGGATCTAAGAAATACAAATATTTTCATCATCCCATCCCATCAGCATTTCCTTCAGCTGAAACTGGCAATGTTTCTGTTAGAGTAACTGATTACGTCTGTGAATCACACAGACACTAATCTTATCAAAGGACAGTTTCTCCATAACCTGGTTATTCTCTGCCACATGAATTGACTGAGAATTTTCCAAACCTTTAAGTGTTGATTAATTTGTGCATAACAAATTTATTTCTTTCTCACATTTTACTATAATCATTTAAAAAGAACCAAGCTCCCCCTTTAACATTTTGCTTAGAAATCCCCTCCAGTTAAATATCCAATTTTGTTGATTCCTAGTTTTACCCTCCACAAAACACTAGAACACAATACAATTCAGTCGTTTGGTTTTTTTTTCCATTTTTTAACAATGATCACCTTTCACCATTGTTCAAAAACATGTTTTATTTTTTTCCCAAGACCTTAAAAGAATGGGCTTTAACATTTGTATTTCTACTAACATCCTGTTCATGATTGTCTATGGACTCTCTAGAAAGCTGGGGACTCTCTAGCTCTCTCCCTTTCTTCCTGACCTCTTACCAGAACTGTCTTCAGCAGTCCCTTCAGAGTACTCCTGGTTTCTTCTAGCATGCACTGCACAACTCTTCAAGCTTCTCCGCAGTATCTAGTTCCAAAGCTACTTCCACATTTTTAGCTATTTGTTCTCAGTAACTTTTTTTTTTTTTTTCTTGGTCTGGTCAGGTTGCCATAACAAAATACCTTAGCCTGGGTGGCCTAAACAACAGAAATGTATTTCTCACAGTTGTAGAGGCTGGAATTTTGAGAGTCATACTTTAGCGTGCCGCATGGTCAGGTTTTAATGAGTACCTTCTACCCAATTAGATCCTAAAGACTCCATCTCCAAATATCATTTCTTTGAGGGTCAGGGCTTCAACATATTAATTTGGAGGGAACACAAGGATTCAGTCCATAGCAGTCTTCATAAATCTATATAACAATTAAAGCACAACAGAGAAATTAATGTTTATCATAAAGTCACCTTTACAGTGAAATTAGTGCTGTTTATGTCCTTGAATTTCTACTCCTAGAGGAAAATTAAAATAGTTAACTGAATTATAAACTATTATTATTAGGCACTGTTTTGTAGACTTAGATAATGACAGTAGTATCACTCTGTTATTCACCTCATACTTTACTCATCTTCTCACGCTATACACTATTAATGTAAGATATTTAGTCAGAAATTATTTACTGACCACCAGTGCCAGACATTATTCAAGATGCAAAGTAATACAATAAAGATCAAATATTTCTTTAACATGTCTAGAAGCTAATAGACATGTTTGCTATCCTCAAGGAATAAGTGAAGATCAAAAATTTGCAGGAAAAAAAAACATTCAGTAAAAAAATATAATATATCCAAATGTAAGATTCAACTTCTCTTGAAAAATGAAGAAACCAATACTAAGAATGAAGAGAAAATCTTAAAAGCAGTCAGAAAAGAAGATACTATGTATAGAGGAACAAAGATTAGGATTGCAGCAGCTTTCACATCTGAAACATCATTGCAAACTAAAAGACAGAGGAGCAGCATCTTGAAAGTATGAAAAAAACTAAAGCTGGATAAAGAAACAGATCACCTAATTATATATGGGGAAAGGTAAGCATGCCCAAAGAAAGGCAACGCCAAAGAATGTTCAAACTACCACACAATTACACTCATCTCACAGGCTAGGAAAGTCATGCTCAAAATTCTCCAAGCCAGGCTTCAACAGTACATGAACCAAGAACTTCAAGATGTTCAAGCTGGATTTCCAAAGGCAGAGGAACCAGAGATCAAATTGTTAACATCCACTGGATCATTGAAAAGCAAGAGAGTTCCAGAAAAACATCTACTTCTGCCCTCTTAACCATGCAAAACCCTTTGACAGTGTAGATCACAAGCTGTGGACAATTCTTAAAGAGATGGGAATACAGACCACCTGACCTGCCTCCTGAGAAATGTGTATGCAGGTCAAGAATCAACAGTTAGAACTGGATGTGGAACAGCAGAAAGGCTCCAAATTGGGAAAGGAGTACGTCAAGGCTGTATGTTGTCACCCTGCTTATTTAACTTATATGCAGAGTACATCATGCAAAATGCCAGGTTGGATATGAAGCACAAGCTGGAATCAAGATTTCCAGGAGAAATATCAACAACTTCAGATATTCAGATGACAGTAAACAGCTTCTTGATGAAAGTGAAAGAGGAGAGTGAAAAAGCTGGCTTAAAACAACATTCAGAAAACCAAGATCATGGCATCTAGTACCATCACTTCATAGCAAATAGATGGGGAAACAATGGATACAGTAACAGAGTTTACTCTGCTGGACTCCAAAATAACTGCAGATGGTGACTGCAACAATGAAATTAAAAGACACTTGCTCCTTGGAAGAAAAGCTATGGTCAACCTAGGTAGCATATTAAAAAGCTTTGCTGACAAAGGTCTAGTCAAAGCTATGGTTTTTCCCAGAGTCATGTATGGATGTGAGAGTTGAACTATAAAGAAAGCTGAGTACTGAGGAATTGATGCTTTTGAACCAAAATGTTGGAGAAGACTCCTGAGAGTCCCTTGGACTGCAAAGAGATCAAGCCAGTCAATCCTAAAGGAAATTGGTCCTGAATATTCATTGGAAGGACTGATGCTGAAACTGAAACTCCCAATTTTTGGCCAACTAATGTGAGGAACTGACTCATTGGAAAAGACTCTGATGCTGGCAGATGGAGAAGGGGACGACAGAGGATGAGATGGTTGGATGGCATCACTGACTCAATGGATACAAGTTTGGGTAAACTCCGGGAGTTGGTGATGGACAGCGAAGCCTGGCGTGCTGCAGTCCATGGGGTGCAAAGAGTCAGACATGACTGAGTGACTGAACTGAACTGAAAGAGTGATTTTTCAGGTCTATTTTTAATTTATTTATAAAACATCATAATGTATTGTACACTTTTACTCTTATCTTTCTTAGGGATCCGGAGGCAAGTAAGTAACTCTGGCTATGCACAAAATACAAATGGGATATGTAAACGTGATCAAGAAAAAAGTTGTAATTAATAAATTATTTACAATGTATAGAAACATTATTTAAAGCCAATTGGGAGTTTAAAATCTCTAAATAAAAATTTTAAAATGCATTATAAACCATAAAGGCAGATGTCATTAAATTATTTTAATCCCAAATTTTTTATAAAAATCAATAAACACATTGACAAACACTATGAATCCACTTCATATTCATTTACTCTATAAGTTTAACCTTTTTAGCCCTGATTGTAAAAGAAGTTTGAAGCCAACAATCACTTTTTTAGAATAATCTATCATATACAAGTTTTAAAATTATTTACCAACAAAAATTTGATAAACTTCCTACAAATATTTATAAATCAGTTCAGAAGAAGTTTAGAGTGAATTTTTAATGAATGGCAATTTCCTGCTTTGCAACCTGCTGCCCAGGCTCTTGCTTTAAAAATTAAATTATACTGTTATGACCAAAGAAACTCTACATGGTATGAATATTAAAAGCTGTAAAGTAGTTGGCTTTGAATTTCATTTTTATTGTTATGAGTACATTTAATATCAAATTTTCCTGGAATTCTTTCAAGGTTAAAAGAAAAAAAAACCCTCAAATTGATTAAAACATGTTTCACATTTATGTAACTCATACATCACTTTAAAATCCTGTTCACTAAGAGATCAGAGATGATGCTAAAGAAATGATGACTAATCATTAGATTTAATTCTGTACAGAAGGGAAAAACCAGGTGAAGTTAAAATAGTTCTTATCCTGTGAATGCATATAAAACACATTTCTTTTTACTCTCAAAACTTTTGTGTGCTTTTTGAATATATAATTCAAGATGGTAATCCTAGACAATGTCAGACAATTTTAGATCCTGCATTAACTCCTCCGCATTGCTAAATACTCTAAAGTAGTTGCTAACAATTGGAACTTCATTGCTTGCCATATAAACGAAATTTCAAAAATCCTCCTGGGAGAACTCGGTTCATTTCTGACACTTTTCTGGATCTAATTATTGTCTATTGTAAACATTCTCTGCTTAAATCTCCCAATTCTACGTCATCTTCAGATATTCTTCCTCACTGAATTTCAGGACAGTAATTTGCAAAGGGCTCTCTGCTTTCGTGGATCAATACTAAGCGTAGACAAGAAAACAAATGAGTACACAAAGTGAGACATTTCACAGAAGTCATGTGACATGTGTTTAAGAGGCTGTACATTTATAATTTACTAAGAAATAGCCATTTTAGTGTCTTCTGATATTCCCTAACAAGATATAAACGTGTATCACTATTTTCCTTTTTTTTATTACAATATTCACTCATATCTAACACTTATAAACAAAATCCTTTGCCCTTACACTAGCTACATTTTGAGACCACGTTATATGACAAACATTATAGGAAAGGTGGCACACTGGTAAAAGAATCTGCCTGCTAATGCAGGAGATGCAAGAATCACAGGTTTGATCTCCGGATTGGGAAGATCCCGTCCAGAAGGGAATGGCAACCCGCTCGTTTTCTTGCCTAGAAAATTCCATAGACAGAGGTGCCTGGTGGGCCACAGTCCATGGCGTCACAAAGAGTCAGACACAACTGAGCTTGATCTTTATAGCAATTAGAAAGTAAAAATAAGTAGGACATGGTCCCTGCTTTCAAGGAATTTATCATCTTTGAGAGTAAGGGAGAAGGATACGTGGCTCTACAGATGGGGAATGAAACCTATAAAAGAGGTAGATATCCTTGAAAGAGAGAGAATGATGCACAGCACAGCTGTTTTGTTCACAGGGAAAGCTTCAGAGTGTATGTGAACAATCACTTCCCTAATGGCAAGGGCTAAAGGTGAGGCTGGGGAAAGGTTTCAGGTAGAAGGCAGAGCACTTGTGGTACCTGTTGATTAGCGGCATGCAGCTCCTAGCTACACTGCTGATCGCCATCTGGGAGCCAACCACTGGCTCTCCTTGAGGGCCTAGACTACTATGAAACACCCTTTATTAGGAATGGAGGAAAGTCTAAGAAGAGCTTTAGCATTTGGTAATGTGGCCAACTCTTCAGAATGGATTATATATGAGAAGATCTTGACACAAAAGATCCGAAATACCAGGTCTAGGGAACAACAACAACAACAAAAGGACCTGAATTTCTTGCAAGGCTAAAAGTGAAGTCTGGTGACACTAGTGGTAAAAAACAAACAAACAAACAGAAACCCGCCTATCAACACAGGAGACATTAGAGACATGGGTTTGATCCTCGGGTCAGGAAGATACCCTGGAGGAGCTCATGGTAACCCACCCCATGATTCTTGTCTGGAGAATCCCAGGGACAGATGAGTCTGGTGGGCTATAGTCCACAGGGTCACAAAGTGTGGGACATGACTGAAGTGATTTAGCACTGAGGAGTAAGGTCAAAATAAAGGCTGTTGTTGTTGTTGAGTTGTTACGTCGTGTCTGACTCTTTTGTGGCCTCATGGACTGTAGCACACCAGGCTTCCCTGTCCTTCAGTATCTCGGGGAGTTTGCTCAAACTCATAGCCACTGAGGCTGTGATGCCATCCAACCATCTTCGCCTCTGCCCTCAATCTTTCCCAGCATCAGAATCTTTTCCAGTGAGTCAGCTCTTTGAATCAGGTGGCCAAAGTATTGGAGCTTCAGCTTCACCATCAGTCCTTCAGTGAATATTCAGGGTTGATTTCCTTTAGGTCTGACTGATTTGATCTCCTTGCTGTCCAATAGACTCATTCTCAAGAGTCTTCTCCAGCGCTACAATAACAAAGCATTAATTCTTCATCGCTAAGCCTTCTTTATGGTCCAGCTCTTGTTACGTCGTGTCTGACTCTTTTGTGGCCTCATGGACTGTAGCACACCAGGCTTCCCTGTCCTTCAGTATCTCGGGGAGTTTGCTCAAACTCATAGCCACTGAGGCTGTGATGCCATCCAACCATCTTCGCCTCTGCCCTCAATCTTTCCCAGCATCAGAATCTTTTCCAGTGAGTCAGCTCTTTGAATCAGGTGGCCAAAGTATTGGAGCTTCAGCTTCACCATCAGTCCTTCAGTGAATATTCAGGGTTGATTTCCTTTAGGTCTGACTGATTTGATCTCCTTGCTGTCCAATAGACTCATTCTCAAGAGTCTTCTCCAGCGCTACAATAACAAAGCATTAATTCTTCATCGCTAAGCCTTCTTTATGGTCCAGCTCTCACATTTGTACATGACTACTGGAAAAACCATAGCTTTGAATAGATGGATCTTTGTTGGAAAAGTGCCATCTCTGCTTTTTAATATGCTGTTGGGGTTTTTTGTCATAGCTTTTCTTCCAAGGAGCAAGCGTCTTTTAATTTCATGGCTGCAGTCACCATCTGCAGTGATTTTGGAGCCCAAGAAAATAAAATCTGTCACTGTTTCCACTTTTTCCCCATCTATTTGCCATGAAGTGATGGGACCAGATACCATGATCTTAGTTTTCTGAATGTTGAGTTTTAAGCCAGTTTTTTCATTCTCATCTTTCACCTTCATCAAGAGGCTCTTTAGTTCTGCTTTACTTTCTGTCATTATAGCAGTATCATCTGCATATCTGAGATTGTTGATATTTCTCCCAGCAATCTTGATTCCAGCTTGTGATTCATCCAGCTCAGCATTTCACATGATATACTCTCATGTAAGTTAAATAAACAGGGTGACAATATACAGCCTTTCCTAATGTTGAAGCAGTCTGTTGTTCCATGTCCAGTTCTAACTTGTTTCTTGACCTGTATACAGCTTTCTCAGAAGACTGGTAAGGTGTCTCTTTAAGAATTTCCACAGTTTGTTGTGATCCACAAAGTCAAACGCTTAGCACACTCAATGAAGCAGACATAGATTTTTTTTGGAATTCTCTTGATTTCTCTGTGATCAAACAGATTTTGGCAATTTGATCTCTGGTTTTTCTGCATCTTCTAAAACCAGCTTGTATATCTGGAAGTTCTCAGTTCAAATACTGCTGAAACCTAGCTTGAAGGATTTTGAGCTTCATGTTGTTAGCATGTGAAATGAACACAATTGTACATTAGTTTGAACATTCTTTGATACTGCCCTTCTTTTGGATTGGAATGAAAACTGACATTTTCCAGTCCTGTGACCACGGCTGAGTATTCCAAACTTGTTGACATACTGAGTGCAGTACTTTAACAGCATCATCTTGTAGGATTTCCAATAGCTCAGCTGGAATTACATCACCTCCACTAGCTTTATTAGTAGTAACACTTATTAAGGCACATTTGATTTCACACTCCAGGATGTCTGGCTATAGGTGAGTGACTACACCATCATCATCACTCACTGAGAGGCTACAATGAATCAAAAGGAAAAATGGACATATACAGCCTATTCATACTAAGAGTGAAAGCTATGAAATTTGAAATTTACTGACACTCTCTATTCTAAGAGGATTTGAAAGAAACATATTCAGAAGTCATTTCCAGAGCTGAGTACTGTTTAGTAAGTATCTGGTCAGTAATTATGACAACATTGGGATATCACAAAACTCAGTACAGGGACTGAGTATCAGCCTAGGAGGGGATACCAACACTCATCCCCTCCAGAATGAAGATAACCACAGGTCCTTTTTTGTGTCCTTTCAATGAAAAGAGAGAAAACTCCAGAGATGGAGATGTAGTGGAAACCTCAAACCATCTGAACTATCCCAGTGGCATGATGAGTATCTCAATATACTTCCATAAGTGCCTATAACATTCTGAGCTAAATTTGGCAGGCATACATCAGTTTGTTCTGACAATTAGACTGAGATTTTTCATGAAAGCTTCATCCAATGATCAATGAAGTATTTCTCTCCCTGGATTTTCTTCATTATCTTATGCTCTTAATGGGCGATCAGATATTTTTCTCTAAAATGAGATAATCACAACAAATTATGCTAAAAGAAACATTTATAAAGACAAAACTCCATATCAAAATGGACATTATTACAATAGAATAGACATGGCTTTCCTATATGTGGACCTAAGAGCAACCTAGTTTTAGTTTCATTTCCCTGGTGGCTCAGATGGTAAAGCATCTGCCTACAATGCAGGAGCCCTGTGTTCGATCCCTGGGTTGGGAAGATCCCCTGGAGAAGGAAATGGCAACCCACTCCAGTATTCTTGCCTGGAGATTCCCATGGATGGAGAAGCCTGGTGGGCTACAGGCCATGGGGTCGCAAAGAGTTGGACACAACTGAGCGACTTCACTTTCACTTTCTTTGAATGTTAGATTCTGAAGTTCTTTGTACAAGTTCTATTTAATATTTCCCCCTTTTTAAAAATCACAATACACTATTTTCCCTTTTATTTTCATTGACCTCAAAAGAATTATACGTTTTTAGATCTGCTGTTTCCATCATTTCACCAAACACTTTGATATCCTTATCCTGTGAGTGAGAGCTTGTGGGATCCAATCACTGAGGTAGCATTATCTTTGGCAAAACTGTCTGAATTCCTTTGAAAGACTAGAATAAAACAGCTTAACTGCTCAATTAATTCTATTACAGTCTAGGACAGACAGAAGGGATCTTGACTGGAATTCATAAAATATATATTGTGTCAAGGAACACATGTATACCCTGTGGCAGATTCATGTTGATGTATGGCGAAACCAATACAATATTGTAAAGTAATTAATGTCCAATTAAGATGAATAAATTTATATTAAAAAATAAATAAAAGCTAGGTTAAGATTAAAAAAAGATTCAGTTGATTTCTACAGACAAAGCAACAATATAAAACTTTATATCTCAGTTTCAATTTTTTTTTGCCTGTCAATAGGGTATTTAGCTTGAAAAGGATTTTTTCACTTAAATGTCTTATTTTAATGTTATCTGTTTTGATTTTTTTTCACATGTATGGCAAGTAGTTTTTATCTTATGTTAAATTCTGATAACCAAGGATTTACAAAAGTGCAGAGATTTCTTAAGAAAATTAGAGATAACAAGAAAACATTTCATGCAAAGATGGGCACAATAAAGGATAGAAATGGTATGGACCTAACAAAAGCAGAAGATATTAAGAAGAGGTGGCAAAAATACAAAGAATAACTATAAGACTTCATAATCCAGATAATCAAATGGTGTGATCACTCACCTACAGCCAACATTCTGGAATGCAAAGTCAAGCGGGCATTAGGAAGCATCACTATGAACAAAGCTAGTGGAAGTGATGGAATTCCAGTTGAGCTATTTCAAATCCTGAAAGATGATGCTATGAAAGTGCTGCATTCAATATGCCAGCAAATTTGGAAAACTCAGTAGTGGCCACAGGACTCAGTTTTCATTCCAATCCCAAAGAAAGGCAATGCCAAAGAATGCTGAAACTACTGCACAATTGCACTCATCTCACACACTAGTAAAGTAATGCTCAATATGCTCCAAGCCAGGCTTCAACAGTATGTGAATATGAACTTCCAGATATAGAAGCTGGATTTAGAAAAGGCAGAGGAAGCAGAGATCAAATTGCCAACATCCACTGGATCATCGAAAAAGCAAGAGAGTTCCAGTAAAACATCTAATTCTGCTTCATTGACTATGCCAAAGCCTTTGACTGTGTGGATCACAACAAACTGTGGAAAATTCTTAAAGATGTGGGACTACTAGACCACCTTACTTGCATCTTGAGAAATCTGTATGCAGGTCAAGAAGCAACAGCTAGAACTGGACGTGGAACTACAGACTGGTTCCAAATTGGGAAAGGAGTACGTCAAGGTTGTATATTGTCACCCCGCTTATTTAACTTATATGCAGAGTACATCATAAGAAATGCTGGACTGGATGAAGCACAAGCTGGAATCAAGATTGTCTGGAGAAATATCAATAACCTCAGATATGCAGATGACACCACACTTAGAGCAGAAAGTGAAGAACTAAAGAGCCTCTTGATGAAAGTGAAAGCGGAGCATGAAAAAGTTGGCTTAAAACTCAACATTCAGAAAACTAAGATCATGGCATGTGGTCCTATCACTTCATGGTAAACAGGGAAACAATGGAAATGGTGACAGACTTGATTTTGGGGGGCTCCAAACTACAATACTTTGGCCACCTCATGCAAAGAGTTGACTCATTGGAAAAGACTCTGATGCTGGGAGAGATTGGAGGCAAGAGGAGAAGGGAAGAACAGTGGATGAAATGGCTGGATGGCATCACCAACTCGATGGACGTGAGTTTGAGTGAACTCCAGGAGTTGGTGATGGACAAGGAGGCCTGGTGTGCTGCAGTTCATGGGGTTGCAAAGAGTCAGACACGACTGAGCGACTAAAATGAACTGAACTGAATTGAATAGATTTTCCATTTTAATCATTTTATATACAGTTTTAAGACAGAGGGAAACAATTTCCTTTACCAGCTCTGCATCAGTCCTCAAAGAAACTTCTCATACCTTTTCACATGATGTCTACAGCATCTTACAGTGTTAATGGCTTTGTTAAGGGCACATTGATAGAAAATCTAGTCCTCCAAAACATATCCTTCAAATATTTCCATTGTAAAATCATGCTTTCCTTACTATTAGAGGCATTACTGTTACTGTTAGAGGCTCTGTACTTGCCTAGGGGCAATACTGTTTGACCACAGCAAATAATGCATTCTGTCTCTGTGACTACAATCAAAACGACTTATTTTTAACTTTAGTGGAACCATGGTAATCTTAAGTCTGCAGGTGACCCTCTTGTCAGCTTTCTACCACCCTTTCTTATCCAGCTGCCAAGACATTTCTACTGAGAAATCTCTATATTCATCACCACCTTGATGATTTGAACTTTACCCTAGTCATGATATTTTACCCCGGAAAATAACAAAGGTTAAGGAAATCCCCCACCCTTTGTGTCTGTAATGGCTTGATATAAAGAACCACCCTTTCCCACATTACTTAGATAAGATTCAGAGCACTCTCCTGTTTACCTAGAACAGGGTCAGACTTAAACTTTCCACATTCCCATTGTTTGCTTCATTAATGATTGATTGAAATTAAAAGACACTTTCTCCTTGGAAAAAAGCTGTGACAAATCTAGAAAGCATATTAAAAAGTAGATACATCACTTTGCCAATAAAAGTCTCTATAGTCAAAGCTATGGTGCTATGGTTTATCCAGTAGTCATGGGATGTGAGAGTTGGACCATAAAGAAGGCTGAGCATCGTAGAATTGATGCTTTTGAACTGTGGTGCTGGAGAACACTCTTGAAAGTCCCTTGGATAGCATGGAGATCAAACCAGTCAAGGAAATCAGTCCTGAATATTCATTTGAAGGACTGATGCTGAAACTGAAACTTAAATACTTTGGCCACCTGATGTGAAGAGCCAACTTGTTGGAAAAGACCCTGATGCTATGAAAGCTTGAGGGCAGGACAAGGGGACAACAGAGGATGAGAAAGTTGGAGGGCATCAATGATTCAACGGACATGAGCTGAGCAAACACTGGGAGGCGGTGAACAACAGGGAAGCTGAGCGTGCAGCAGTCCCTAGGGTCACAAAATCACTGAGACATGACTGAGTGAACAACAACCACTGATTAGCTGAACCCTCTGTATTACTGACCAATCTGGACAAAATACCCGCTGCTTAGATGTGACCAAACTAGCTAAGCTTCTCTCCTTCCACAGGCTCCTGAACTTTCACCCACCCTCAGCCTTCCTTCATAGTCTCTGCTGAGAGGAGAACCTCATAGCAAAACATTCTCTGGTCTACTGTCTCTAAATGTACCATCCCCACACATCCTACATTCCTACCAACATCCTATTCTTTCCAGTCTTGCTTACTCTTCCTTATGAGAGAACAGCCCTTTTCTGTCTAGCCGTTGAAATGCTTACAGATCCTATACTTGGCATATTCTCTCTACTGCAATCACCTACTCCCATTATTGCAGTAATCTTATCAAACATATAGGTCTCTCTTCTCAACCTAAATTTGAATTTTTTATTTGACACTCCATTTGACCATATTTAGAAAGCTCTGGTAATTAACATCTACCTACTTCATTGAATTAATTTGCAAATTTTCCTTTGACTAAATCTAATAAATGGAGCTAGCCCTCTCATTCTCACATTCATGGGTGTCTTCATTTCACCATCAAATTAATTGCAGAAAGATATCCTAGAAAAGTAAGTGAATCTGGTTTGTAAAAATTTTATTATTTTTGTATCCTTAGCATTAAATTCATATCTACAGTAAATATCAGGTAAATTACAAAGTGGATTAACAAATTTGATTTTACTTTAATTATGAAGTTAATTAACAAATTGTTTTCAAAAATCAATATACATTTTATTGTAATACAAGTATATATCTTAGTTCCCAAAATCTGTTGAAAATGTGCAACAAAGAAAAATCTTGAATTACTTTGAAGATATTTCCAAAGTTAGGAAAATTTCTAAGATTGTTCAGTAGTCCAATTAACAAAGCTATACTCTTACCTTATTACATATATAGTACAGAGTTATGACAAAAAATGCAAATAACTACAATGCACTTCTTTATCAAAGAAAATATTATAAATAAGCCTATAATGATAATAGCCATTATCATTCTTTGACATGTTATATTTTCTGTGTTAGACAAAAAGAAATCAATTTAAATAATACATCTGGTGAAACAATATAAATTAATGAATAATTTGATAAAGCCATGTATATTTTCAGCCTTCCCTGGTAGATCAGACAGTAAAGAATAAACCTGCAATGCTGGATACCTGGGTTGGGATGATTCCCTGGAGGAGGGCATTGGCAACCCATTCCAGTATTCTTGCCTGGAGAATTCCATGGACAAAGGATCCTGGGAGGCTACAGTCCATGGGGTTGCACAGAGTTGGACATGACTGAGTGAATTTCACTTTGATTTTCATGTATATTTTCAAACTGAAGTCCAGCAGACATTGTGATTGTTTCAATAGCAAAAAATGAAGAAAAAAAATTTACTCTAATAAGACAAATACTCTTTCCTGGTTAAAGTTTTCATAGAAACAAAATTTTAAGAAAAGAAGGAAATGAAGATAGTATCTACCTAAGGACAAGGGGGAATACTTGTAAATGAGAAAATAGTACAAGTCATTAATAAGTGAACCATATGGAATAAATTAGAATGAAAATATACTGTCTGAAATTATAAAAAGTCATAAAAATAATTTACAGAATTAGTAAAATTAATAAATGACTTATTGACCACAAAGATTAAATGGAGAAACTCTCCTAGAGAACTACAAAAAAGAGTGTAGAGATATATCAAAGAAATACTGAGAGATTTAGAGCATAGAAATAAAAGTGTCAAAATCTAGATACTGGGAATAACAGAAAGAGAGAAACATAAAAGGAGAGACCAAGATACATTAAAAAAATATGAAGTGAATTTTCACAGAATTAAAACTGATTATGAAAAATATCAAATAGAAAGTTTCAGATTTAGGCATGTTACAGTAAAATTTAGAACAGTAAATTGCAAGACAGTATACAACACACACAGGCAGAAATAGATTACCTACATCACAACAAGCACCAAATTAATAAAAACCTTCCTAACTGTAACACAGGATGCAAAAAAGACAAGTAACCAATATTTTCAATGTATTCTGATGAAAAATAACTTTGAATTGTGAATGTTATAAGTAACTTTACCATGTTCACTGATTAGCTCTAGTAATTTTCTGGTGGAGTCTTTAGGGTTTTCTATGTAGAGGATCATGTCATCTACAAACAGTGAGAGTTTTACTTCTGCTTTTCCAATCTGGATTCCTTTTATTTCTTTTTCTGTTCCGATTGCTGTGGCCAAAACTTCCAAAACTATGTTGAAAAGTAGTGGTGAGAGTGGGCACCCTTGTCTTGTTCCCAACTTTAGGAGAAATGCTTTCAATTTTTCACCATTGAGGATAATGTTTGCTGTGGGTTTTTCATATATAGCTTTTATTATGTAGAGGCATGTTCCTTCTATTCCTGCTTTCTGGAGGGTTTTTATCAAAATTTGATGTTGAATTTTGTCAGAGGTTTTCTCTGCATCTATTGAGATAATCATATGGTTTTTATTTTTCAATTTGTTAACATGGTGTATTACATTGATTGATTTGTGAATATTTTCCTAGTTGGGAAAAGGGTCCTGGGCCATATGTTCACTCTGCAAGTAAGAGTTCAAATTGCAGTTTTTGCAGTTCTCACTTACAACCCCAGGCTGCGATCTGATATCACCATCGGTTTGCATTCAGAAATGCAGCTCTGGTTTTTCTTTAACTTTTACAATGCCCTCTGTTTCACCTTGTGAGTCAGAAGACTTCTTAGCCCCAAGTGAAAAAGTGAAAGTTGCTCAGTCATGTACTCTTTGTGACCCCATGGACTATTCAGTCCATGGAATTGTCCAGGCCAGAATACTAGAGTGGGCAGCCATTCCCTTCTCCAAGGGATCTTTCCAACCTGGGGATCAAACTCAGGTCTCCTGCATTGCAGGCAAATTCTTTACCAGCTGAGCCACAGGAGAAGGCCTAGGAGGCTCAAGAAATTCTAGGACCCACTCCGTTTCTTATCTAAAGAGCAACTTGAGTTGCTGAACAATTATATATATATATATACATATACATATACATATACATATTTATTTATTTAATAGCAGTATGGACCATAGTAAATGCTACTTAAGTGTTAACTGTTAGTATTATTACACAAATTCAAAATGCTTTTCATAGCATTAGACGGGCAGGATGTAAGGTGGTTAAGCACATAGAATCTAAGCTAGAAACTTGACACTTCGTTCTACTACTTATTAGCTCTGTTACCTTAGGCAAGTTATTTTATCTCTCTATACTTCAGGCTTTTCATCTGTAGAGTGGGACTAATGAAGACTCTCCTTTGTAGGGTTGCTATGGACATGAACTGAGATATCCCTGTAGAGTGCTTCTTGGGTGCCTGGCATATATTCAGGGTACCATAAACGTTTGCCAATATTTTCAGACGATTCACTTAAATGTTTGATTGGAGCTAGGCAATAGGTTCCAGAAAGAATGTGATGTTGAAAGCCGTGTTTTTCTGGAAATAATTAAAAGTCCCCTGTCTTGCTGTTTACAGATGTGGTTACCCTCCTGGGATTTCTCTATGCCTCCAGTGGAGAAAACACAGGCATTGTGAAGAAGTTCCTGAGATTTCAGAATCGAGAGTTGGAGGCCACCCGACGCCAGCGGATAGATTACCCAGTGTAAGAAGGGGCTGGTGATGGGGGGCCAGTGCGGCCATAGTGTTCTTTTTATCTGAGGACCAGAGCAGGCTGATCTGACTCACACACTTAGTCACTCAAAGATGTCTAACTCTTTTGACCCCAAGGACTGTAACCCACCAGGATCCTCTGTCCATGGGATTTTTCAGGCAAGAAATACTGGAGTGGGTTGCCATTTCCTTCTCTAGGGGATCTACCTTACCCAGGTACTGAACTTGCATCTCCTGTGTCTTCTGCATTGCAGGCAGATGTCTTACCCGCTGAACCATCTGGGAAGTCTAGAGCAGGCTAGTGGACCCACTTAGGAGGACCTACCTCTGTAATATGCTTTGAGGAAATGATGAGATCTATATAGCTTAGGCAGAATTTGTGGACCCCAAAACTTTAGCGTTTGGAAATCATTCTCTCACTTAGCAATCCTCAGTTTGCCTCGGAATGACTGGTATGCCAGTCCTGGGAATGACCTAAGTAAGGGAGTCAAGTGTTGGAGCCTGAGGCTTTGCAAGGTGTCAGATGCAGCCAGCCACAGCCCTGCCAGATTGCAACCTTTGCTTTGCTTTTTCTGCCTTGGAAGATTGGATGAGCTGCTTGAAATCTCACAACTTCTGATCTCCTCCATTGATTTCAGCAAAACCCAGATATATATATATATATATATATTTTTTTTTTTTTTCCTTCTGCTGAATTGAAGATGCTGAAAATGGTTCATGGTTCACCTCAGACCGGATGGATTCAGCAGAGTGATTTAATTCTTCCCATGCTGCTGGCTGTAGAAAGATCTTGAGTCACTTTACTAAGCGTATGTTCTTGCTAAGCTTCCTTGTAATAACTTATCTTCATGAGCTCGCTCAGCTGGGTGGGTCAGGAGGGAGCTGTGTGGCACCATCTGTTTGTATATCTTATCACTGATTTGGAGGCCAGATTATAAAGCCCAGAATATTCTAATATTCTAAGGTCTTGTTGGGATGAATCCCCAAAGAATCTGGAGCTGCTGCCACTTTAACCCAAATGGTGAATTGGTTTTGGGGGAAATGGAGAGCTATTTCAGCAAAACCCAGATATATATATATATATATATATTTTTTTTTTTTTTCCTTCTGCTGAATTGAAGATGCTGAAAATGGTTCATGGTTCACCTCAGACCGGATGGATTCAGCAGAGTGATTTAATTCTTCCCATGCTGCTGGCTGTAGAAAGATCTTGAGTCACTTTACTAAGCGTATGTTCTTGCTAAGCTTCCTTGTAATAACTTATCTTCATGAGCTCGCTCAGCTGGGTGGGTCAGGAGGGAGCTGTGTGGCACCATCTGTTTGTATATCTTATCACTGATTTGGAGGCCAGATTATAAAGCCCAGAATATTCTAATATTCTAAGGTCTTGTTGGGATGAATCCCCAAAGAATCTGGAGCTGCTGCCACTTTAACCCAAATGGTGAATTGGTTTTGGGGGAAATGGAGAGCATTCTCTGTACTGGTTTTGACCTTGATTCATGTTTTACTCACAAAACACAATTGCTGTCAGCTCATCTTTAAACTGTTGGTCACTAGCACAATGTGTGACATCAAGCAAGTGTTCAAACAGCAAATATTTGTTGAATGATTCGTGGATCACAAAACTTGGCTAAAATATCTCCTCTTGAAGTTGACTACTGTTATTTTATCTCATTTGGCAAATCACAGATGGACAGTGTATTTTTTTTTCAACTAAAATAGCCCTTATCCAAAAATGGAACAATTAGAGTAGTTGCTCCATATTGGTCAGCCAGAACTGTGATACCAAACAACCTCATGTGTGCATTAAAATAGTATTTCTGGGTCCTATTAGCATATTGCAATGCCATTTGCAGATTATGACATGTTTCTGCCTTAGGGCTTTTATCTTTGAAAGAAATGAAATTGCTCAAAAAGCCCTAATTATGTTTTTTTTTAATCATTGAAATTAGAATAGCTTCTTATCAAATCACCTCTTATTAAAACCCAGATTTTTAGTGTGTTTCTGGCTTTATAAGCCTTAATCAGGTATTCAAATGGCAGGTCCATGTGATTCTCAAAAACGCATAGGAAGAGTTTTTGGTGCAAAGTACAATGTCTGCTAGTTTTATACAGTGATGCTTAACTCCTGTCTTTCGCAGTTACTATAACTACCTCCTTTGTTTCTAAAATCAAGCTTTGCAAGCGGATCTCCCATGATGAGCATGAAGGCAAATTCATCCCTTCAATGGAAAAAAAGCAATTTACTTGGTCATTGTTAACTATAATTACCTGTTCTTGGATGATATCAGTCTGCAGAATTCTTTTTTTCTCCTCACTCTTGCAGGTTTACTGTTTCATTGTGGCTTTATTTACTCCATTATTGCAAGGCCAATCTCTGTGGGATTCTGTACTTTGTTGATTCTAATGAGATGTACGGCACACCTTCTATATTTCTTACTGAAGAGGGTAAGTATGAAATAGAATCTTTAGAAGGATAGTGTGGTTTCTTAAGCTCTGTCTTTTGGCCGGTATGTCTGTCTAGAATAAGGAATGTTGTCATTGTGGCAACGCAGTAAGAGTGATGGTTTCCAAATATGGACTTCAAGTTCAACTTTTTCTGGAAGCTTAAAACAAACATTTTCCATACAGACGAGTGTACTTAGGTGTCTTTTTGTTGTATTGTTTCATTTTGCTTTTATTTAAAGGAAGAAGAATGTGATCTAGTCATAGCTTTTTTGGAAAATCGTTGAAAAGATATAGCCCCTTCCTTCACTTCTAAGTATTCTTTGTCATTTTCACAAACTTTTGTTTTCCCTTTAGGCTACTTGCATATTCAAATGCATCTTGTCAAAGGAGAAGACCTTGCTGTAAAAACGAAATTCACCATACCTTTGAAGGAGTGGTTTCGCCTGGATATCTCTTTTAATGGCGGCCAGGTACCAAAAGCATGTTCCATGATGAATCATATCAGCACCGTCACTTAACTTTAAGCATTGCTGTAAAGTCAGGGAGCTAAGAAATCTGCAGAAACAAATTTGTGGTAACTGATAAACTTTTACAACCATAACACTTTTTTTAAATAAAAATTTTATAGTTGGACTCTTAAATCATAAGCATTCTATCCCATTTAATTAACTTTTAAAGTGCTTTTTTCGACTATATTGTGAATGAGTAATGCATCTAGCTATATAACCACAATTATCTGAGCAATTCAAGCCTTTTTTCCTAGCAAAATAGGCCTTGAGGAGAAAAATGGTAAAACAGCCTTGGCATATTTATATAGTGTTATCAAATCTACAACTTTTTTATAGGAAATTTATTGTTTAGCTCAGCCAAGAAATGGTTTGACTGTTTTTGGCAGTGAAAACAATTGCTTGTGTTTGACATTAAACAAATAATAACCAACAAACCTGAGTGATAATTCTGGTGAGGTGGACGTTCTTTATCTACTTTGTACTTATAACACAGTTATAAGTACAAGTTTCAAGCACTTATAACACAGATTTTATGGATTATGGCAAATCTCTTGTTATTATTGAAGATAATTCCATTCCTTTATATTGTTATATATGATATTGGTGTACTGCCTTTTTTCTGGTTACTTTCCTATCAGCTTTTCTTACTGATTTGTGATTTTCTGGAAGCGAACCTGGAAAAGACGTTTTGTTTGTCTTCTGTGTTAGAGAATACACAGACTTCCCTTGGTGGTTAGGTTTATCACATGTCCTTTTTCGAAGAGAAGAGAAATTGGGTCAGTCGTTGTAGCTTAACTGAGGAGAGTATGTGAGATATCAGCTGGCATTTTTTGTGTGTTTGTTTCCTTGATGTTGTTAGGTGACATTGCTGCGGTCCGAGTTTTAGTGTCTCATTTGCATGAGGATTATGATGGCATATAGCTTGGTTGCTGCTTTCTCTTAAGGTCCGCTCAGTGCCTCATATCACTTAGGTATCAAATCATCAGAGCAAATCACAGATCTTATTTTATACCTGCTGTATGCCAGGCACTATGATCAAGGAGCTTAGAGACTATTTATGGAAGTCACATAGAGCAGGTAAAAGGGTGTCATAAGGTGAGCCTAATTGCCAAATGATTCATATTCATTCGCAGAAGAGAGACATCCAACTTCATGCTGGGATGCTCAGGGAAGGTTCCTACAGACGAGGGACAGAGTTTAAATGGAGAAACAGAGGGGATATTTTAGCCCATCATTGGATGCTCACTTCCAATTTCTTCTTGCCATGCAGCATGGTGTCATTGGTTTTTTAAACAGAGGAGTAAATCAAAGTAATCCTTTAACTAACGGCAGAGTACATGATTGGGTAAAGCAGGAGAGAAGAGTTAGGAAGACCAGATGGAGTAGAAAGAAAAAAAAAAGCTAGATTTTTTTTTTTTAGTAGACATTCACCAACTGCCCTTTTATCTTTGCATCCCATCTGCTCTCCTTGATACCTCTAGGTTCCAAAATAATACTTATTGTTTTTCTACACAAAATCCAGCTCTGTGGTAAAGACCACTATATTCATTATTTTGACTAAATGGACACATTGGCCTAGAGTAAATGGTTGGTTTAGAAAGACAATTGGTTTGAGTCATTTTTTTCTCTGAAACAACACGGTGTCTATGGCTGAATTGGACTGCTTTTTCTGGGTTAGCTTTTCTTTCAGAGACATGGTGTTGGAGCTACATCTTTGAGAATCTAGTTAAGCCAGAATGTGTTTTCTGAACACTTGCTCTGTGGTAGCACTGGGGAGTCAAGAGCCCTCTAACCTTAAGGGTTTATATTGTAGTCCAGACACGAGAAGAATGCATGACAGCTAACAACACTCACGATGAAAACATGGTCACCATTGATGGTGACGATTCTTAGTGCTGGGGAAGTATCTAACACCTTTCTTTGTCTTTCTATGCAACAAACTTTCAAGCACAAATTCACCAAAAGAATCTTTTGACTCAAAGTTTAGAAGTGTCTGCAACCTCCTGGGGGAAACTACGTTATAGATATTTTCATCATCTCAAGTCATTTGGAGAAATTAAATTTCTTAAGTCTCAAAATATACACAGGGTTGGTAAACTACTATTTTGATTTTTGCAGAAACTGATCAAACAAAAGACTATGAAGCATATTTTATGGGTAACTCATCCCCAGGACTGTATTTATGGTGTGGGGTCTGGAGGCATTACTAATCCTTGTGTATCTCTCCCAACATAGATAGTAGTAACCACCAGCGTTGGGCAGGATTTGAAAGACTACCATAATCAGACCATTAGGTAAGTGTAGCTTTTCATTTGTGTCAAAATTTTCTGGATGAGGGTTAAGGAACCTTCCTGTGTTAGCCCTACACCGTAATGTTATTCCTAGCACATTTGATTCAGCTTTTCCAAGCATGAATGGTCCTTGAAGTTAATCTTTGTACCTTTTTTTTTCTTTTTTAAATGCCCACAAACTCTCCTTGTTTTCCCCACAAGCTTCTTTTTGTTTTTTCCCAAGCAAGAGAAACTAGTTCTGTCTCCAGATCTCATTGTAAATTCTTCCTTTTATAACACTGCATAATTCGTGTTCTTTGAAAATTATCGTTTACAAAGGATTCTAGAAAACAAATCAAAGTATTAATGTTGCTTACTGGGAGGAGTTGATAAATTTGACTTAGTGTAAAACATAAAAGCAGACAGCCTTCATATTTATGTTTATAATCTAAATTTGAAATATATGTAACTATTGATATTGGGCTAACTTTTCATCTTGATATAATCATTCTCTACAAGAGTTAAAGAAACTAGAACTGAGTCTTTTTCCTTGTATGTCATAATTTTAACTTGCTTCTGCATCTCTGATTAAGAGTGGGTTTTAGAGTGGTAGAACCATGGGGCATGAGTTCTTTAGGAACTCAGGATAACTCATCATGGTGACATGAAAGGAAGAGTTTACAATGAGATCTGGAGACAGAAATAGTTTGTTCAGTTGCTCAGTCATGTCCAACTCTTTTGTGACACCATGTACTGTAGCCCACCAAGCTCCTTTGTCCATGGGATTTTTCAGGCAAGAATACTGGAATGGGTTGCCATGCCCTCCTTCGTGGGATCTTCCCGATCCAGAGATTGAACCGACGTCTCCTGCATTGGCAGGCAGATTCTTTACCACTGAGCCACGTAGGAAGCCCCTGTGTGTGTGTGTGTGTGTGTGTGTGTGTGTATAAAACAGAAACAAAAAGTAGTAGCTTTGTATGTATAATTTTTAAAAACTTACCAGAGGAATTCCCTGGCACTCCAGTGGTTAGGCCTCTGGACTTCCTCTGCACCGGGCACAGAATCAGTCCCTCATCTGGGAATGAAAATCCCACGTGCTGTGCTATGTGGCCAAAAGGAAAAAGAAGAAAACCAAGACTGTTGGGCACTTTGGCTGGGGGGTGGCAAAGTGGTTCATTCCATCATCCTTTAGTCATCTCACAATACCAAGCATAAAACTGTCTTTCCAAACAGGCTCTATTCACTCAGAGTACCTGAGCAGTCCAAATTTTCTTGGAAACCAATTATTAATGGAAGGAAAGCAAAGAGGGGTGATGTCAGCAGAGTAGGGAGCACACACTCCACTTTCCTCCCCCACTATTTCTCTTTACATTTAAATCAAACAACTATGTCAGGCCCTGGGCACATACAACAATTCTTGTGTCCATGACCAGATTAATGGATTAGAGTTACTGAGAGAGGCTAAAGCAGTGGTATTCCTTAGCTTACAAAGAGAAAGTGAGGGGTGACTGGATGGCAGTATTGAAGCACAGAGGCCAAGATCTTAGGACAGAAAGAAGTCTCAAGGGCACCAGGTGGATTTGGACCAGTCAGGAAGAATTCAATAGATAGGAGTTTTGTTATATAATGGGCGACCACAGGCTCTTCTATGAAGACTTTGAGAATAGGAAGGGCAGGGAGTTTACTCTGGAGAAACAAATGATGCGTGGCCCCTTTGGAAACGTCTTCAAGTGCCCTGTTCTGCCCCAGAAATGTTTTTTAAAATTTCTTTCTTTATTTTTGGCTGTGCTGGGTCCTCGCTGCTGTGTGGACTTTCTCTGGTTACGGCGAGCAGGGGCTCCTCTCTAGTCGCAGCGCTCGGCCTTCTCACCTCGGTGGCCACTCTTGTTGTGGAACACAGGCTCTAGGATGCGCGGGCTCAAAAGCTGCGGCGCATGGTTGCCTGCGGCATGTGGAATCTTCCGGGACCTGGGGGCAAATCTGTGTCCTTTGCGTTGGCAGTTGGATTCTCAACCACTGGACCACCAGGGAAGTCCTGACCCAGAAACTAAGGGTTTGCATTTCAGGATATAAAGTCTAAAATAATACCTGCCCTTTCTCCCCTGACATCCATCTCCAACCTCAGACACTTCTGACAACCAATTGAATTTCATAAACTTTTTTTTTTTTTTCTGTGTCAGGGCTTCCTTTTTTCTTAAATCCACAAAATGTAGCTTCTGACACGAGTGGAGTGAATCACGGTAAGGTCCAGAGTTAGGACCAGGATAAGGCGAGGAGGGTACCTTCCACATAAAATTTAAGGAAGCCCCCCAAAACTTAGTGATTATATTATTTTGCCAAGGCTGCCAGAACACAGTACCACAAACTGAATGACTTGTCCTAAGTCACTTCAGTCATTTCTGACTCTTTGAGACACCCTGGACTGTAGCCCACCAGGCTTCTCTGTCCATGGGATTCTCCAGGCAAGAATACTGGAGTGGGTAGCCATGCCCTCCTCCAGGGGATCTTCCCAACTCAGGGATGTAACTTGCATCTCTTATGTCTCCTGCATTGGCAGGAGGGTTCTTTACCTCTAGATCGCCTCTTAAAGCAAGAGAAATGTATTGCCTGTCAGGTCTAGAGGTTGGAGGGCCAAGACCTAGGTGTTGGCAGAGCCACACTCTCTCTGCAGGCTCTAGGGGAAGAGCTGTTCTAAGCTTCCCTCCAGCTTCTAATAGCTCCTTGGCTTGTGGCAGCATAACTCCAGTCCTCACATGACATTTCCCCTGCATGTCTGTCTTTGTCCAAATTTCCCCTTTTTCTAAGGTTTATCAGTCACACTGGATTAAAGTCCACCCTATTCTAGCATGATCTCATTTTAGCTAACTATATCTGTAATGACTCTATATCCAAATAAGGTGCTATCCATACTGGGGGGTTCAGATTCAACATATGCATTTTACAGGGGGCGCAATTCAATTCAATAATCTTCATAATAAATAAATAACATTTAACACAATGTTTTAAAAATCAGGATTAATGTAAAGAATCCTTGATGCACAAAGTGACAAATTTTTCTTTAATATTTATTTGTATGTATTTGGCTGTGCTGAGTCTTAGTTGTGGCACTTGGGATCTTTTTAGTTGCTACATGTAAGATCTAGGTCCCTGACCAGGGACTGAACCCAAGCCCTCCACGGTGGAAATTCAGAGTCTTAGCCACTGGACCACTAGGAACATTAAAAAAATAACAAAATTTTAAGTAAAGACAGAACCAGTATGATCATATAGGATTCCAGAGTTCAAGACTGATGTTCAGGTACATACCAACTCAACATCCCAGTGAAAGCTTTGAATTGGTTCCTTACCTGGGGATACTGGCAGTATCCAGGCCCAAGACTGCCCCTCACCACCATCTCAGCTGCTCATCCTATACTTCTGGAGTACCCCTACTACCACCACCATCAATGGAACAACTAAAGAGTTAATCTTGGCCCACCTGGGATTCGTGTGGTTAGATATTTTTGAAATCTCATTCACCAGAGAGATTTCAGAATGGGCCAAGTCAGTACACTACACATCAAATATTTCAGGTGTTTATGGGTGTTCCAAGGAAAGTTCTTAATCCTCCTTTTATTTGTTCTCATAATGTAAACATAATGATAGCTGTTATCCTACAAAAGTGGTGTAGGAAGATCAGTAATTAAGTGCTGAGAAGCACACTGCTGCACTGCATGAAAGGCTGCAGTGACAATTGCAGAGCTGTCTGCTGTTGAATTCATTCATCCTTCCATTCATCCATCCAGTATATACTCATTCATCCAGCACATTTTCCACATGCCTGACACAGTGTTGGACTCTGGGAATAAAACAATGAACAAGAATACAATCCGTCCCTGCCTTCGTGGAGCTAAAAATTCTAACGTGGGGAAGACAGATTTTAAACAAATATATTCACAAATAAATTTAAAATTGCAAATTGTGATAAATGCAGGGAAGGAAATAAGGAGGTTGTTGGCTTCAGAGAACCACAAAGGGGCCAGAATTTAGACCAGGCCATGAGGAAGTGACACTTAAGATGAGAATTACTTTAAGGAGTAAGAGGCTCATTTGAGGCTCTAAGTTCCCCTGCTATAGAACCCTCGAGCCAAAGCTGTTCCCTAATTTTGAGCGAAGCCAATTTAACGATGGAGGCAATCCTTTCCCACTGCCGGGTCCTTCACAGTAATAAGCCAGAGCATTCTCCTATGTCCAGATAAGAGTAGAGATAGCTTGCCAGTGTGTCTGATGCTTGCGTGCGGAAGGGACAGACTTGGGCTTTCGAATCATCTAGCTCAGCTTTTATGTCAGCAAAATTGATGACCATCAAACAATGCACAGTGCAAGGAATTTCTTACAATCTTGATGCAGCCACTGAGAATGTTAGAGAAGAAAAATGTGGAGAGAGATGGAACTGAAAGGGTCTATTAGTTGTATTATAATAATGACAAAAAATTACAAGCTAGTACCATAGGGACAAAGTAATTTATTGATTAATTGAGAATTCAGTTAAAGCAAAGATCCATACAAATATTCCATAAGCATTTTATTTTAATTGAAACAATGGATATGTACATTCATTTGCCAGTCTTTCTACTTACACTTTGCCTTTGAGTATGGATCTACTGATTGGAGTTTCTTGTGATCTTTCTGGCATAAACCGTACCCAATTTCTGTTTCTTCCAAATGGAAAGAAAACAAAGACACTTGTGAAACCATTGAAGCCCAAAATTCATCAAGATTTCTTCAGTTTCTTTTCCCAGCCTTTTCCAGCTGTCCTAATTCCATAAGTGCTTTTTTAGTAACCATTCTTTACTGAGTCTACCCAAAATATTCAACTTAATTTTTAAAGAATGAACATCTCTTTCTTTTCCATGCTTTTGGGATTACGTAAGATTTAATTACATTGTAGGGTTACAATGACCAAACAGGTTTGGGAACAAACACATCTTATTCTTGGTAAGCACAAAAAGTGAAAGTGAGTGAGGGGCTTCCCTGTTGGCTTGGATGGTAAAGAATCTGCTTGCAGTGCAGGAGACAAGGGTTTGATCCCTGGGTCAGGAACAAGAAGACAAGGGTTTGATCTGCTTGCAGTGTGAGAGACAAGGGTTTGATCCCTGGAGGAGGAAATGGCAACCCACTCCAGTTTTCTTGGCTGGGAAACCCCATGGACAAAGGGGCCTAGTGGGCTACAGTTCATGGGGTCCCAGAGTCAGACATGACTGAGCAACTATCACTTTTTCACACCTTACTCTTGATAAGCATACAACTCAACAAATGGCAGCAAACGTATTAGAGTGGACTAAGTTAATAATAATAACTGTAGTTAACAGTTATGGTGCCTACTATGTGCCAGGCATCGTTTTAAATGCTTTGTTTAAGTGCTAATTTCTCCCAGTGACCTTGTGTGTGTGTGCATGCCAAGTCACTTCAGTTGTATCCGACTCTGTGCGACCCTATGGACTGTAGCCCGCCAGGCTCCTGTGTCCACGGGGATTCTCCAGGTGAGAATACTGTGTGGGTTGCCATGCCTTCCTCCAGGGGATCTTCCTGACCCTACATTGAACCCACATCTCTTATGGCTCCTGCACTGGCACATTCTTTACCACTAGTGCCACCTGTAGTAGCTACTAATATTGTCCTCATTTAAAAATGAGACTACGAGGGTTCCAGAGAGTAACCTCAGCTGGCTAGTATCCATTATGTTGAGGATGGGCCATGAGGTGAGCTGGTGAGTTGGTTAAGCAGAGTTCTGTCATGAGAGCTTCTACTTCAAAAGCGTTGCTTCATGTCCACCAAGTGCTGGTATTACCTCCTCATGAGGATAGTTGGAGTGTTCAAATCTTTCAAAGGTCTTAAGAAGCAGAATCAATTCACCACTCTCAGAGATAATAACTTTGTGGTCCTGCTTTAAAAAAAAAAAAAAAAAAGAAGAAGAAGGAGAGACCATCATCTTCGTAGGGCCCTTCAAGCCTAAGATTCTGGAGAAAGAAATAGCAGGCAATAAAGCATTTCTTTTCCGCACTGGTTGCCTTTGCAGAGAGCTGATTTCCAAGTGTTCCCTCTGGCTGTCATAGGGTGATGCTGTCAGTGCCCATTTCTTCACCTTTGTGTCTTCCTTCCAGCCAGGAGTACCTGCTCAGGGTCGGGTCTCTGGCTGACAGTCAGCCCATCCTCTCTCCTGGGATGACCCCAGGTTGCCTGGCTTCTGCCCCAACCACGGGTGGCCGCTCTGTCTCGTCTGCTTCACCCTGGCCCCTTGCTCCTGGCAGCCTGCCTGACGAGCTGTGCCCTTCCCTTCTGCTGCCATCTGCCCTCGGCGCTCCCTGGCTCTTTCGTCTCTACCTGGCTTCTCACTTGATGCCTGTCTTGACCCCCTCTTGCTGTTCACATATGCTCCAATGGCACCTTGTCCACCCACATCTATTTTACTTTCTCAAATGGTAGTAAATGCACTGGTAGAAAAGCCAGAACTATGTGGAAAGGTCTATAGTTAGATGTTTTGCTTCTATCTCTGCCCCCATCCACTCCATCCCATAACCCTCATGCCAGGGGGAAATACTTTTATTAGTTTCTTATGTATATATCTCTCTCCAGAGTTTTTGTAAATTCAGATACAAAAAAATCCATTCTTCTCTTCCTTGGAAAAATGTATATGTATTGCTCTGCTCTTACATTTTAAAATTTTTCACTTAACAGTGTATTTTAGATATTTCTCCAGAGCTTTTTGTTCTTTTTTAAACTATGTAATAAAAGAGCTCATGCCTAAGACCCATTGAATGGTGTGGGTACCAGTCCTCACTGACAGACATCTGGACTTTTCCAGTCTTTGGTGGATGTAAACAATGCTGCCAGGAACAGCTTTGTGCATTTTATTCATGTCAATCCATTTTCCTCCTCCATTTTCCTTCCTGATCCTTTGAGTCTTTCAAGACAAAGTGGACTTCCAACACGTCATCTGTGCTGACCTCTTATCTTTGGCGAAGTCCTTTGACCTTGCTATGGCCTCCTTCTCCTAACTCTGAACTTGACCTTGGTTCTTATCTAATAGGGTATGTTTTTATTTTTCCCACATTCACTTTCTGTCTACTCAACAAATTTTCTTTTTTTCTTTTAGAGTAAAGTATTTCTATTTAAGATTAGCAATTACACATAAATCCAGTGATTCTAAACAGTTTCACCAATATCAATAGTTGGCATGTATTAAATATTTATGGTGGGCAAGGCACTTTGCTATTAATAGACGCTGTATGTTTTCAGTAAAGAATCCGCCTGCAATTCAGAAGACTTGGATTTGATCCTTGGGTCAGGAAGATTCTCTGAACAGAGGAGTCTGGTGGGCTACCGTCCATGGGGTTGCAAAGAGTCGGATATGACTGAGTGACTACCACTTTTTCTTTCACTTGCATTGAATCTTTATGGTGGGCAGGGCACTTAGCTATTAATAGATGCTGTATGTTTTGTCTTTGCATCTACCTAATCCTTTTACCAACCCAGTAAGAGAGGAATTATCATTTTCACTAATGAGAATCCTCAATCTCAGAGAGGCTAAGCAACTGATCCAAGGTCACACAGCTGGTAAATAGCAGAGATGGGATCTTAGCTCAAGCCTGCCTGACCCCACCATCATCTCATCTTCTCTAATTCAGAGTAAAGGGTTTGTGGAAATTGGGGTTTTAAGTCAAGGAGGGTCAATGAAAGGGTCTTTAAAAAAATCTGTTCAAACCCAGAGCTCTCTTAATCCTTTGTACTTTTCTAGTTTCCGTGAGGATTTTCATTATAATGACACCTCTGGGTACTTCATTATTGGAGGGAGCAGGTACGTGGCCGGTGTTGAAGGGTTTTTTGGACCCCTGAAGTACTATCGCCTCCACGCTCTGCACCCAGCACAGGTGAGCCAGGGGACCAAGGTGTATTTGGGTGCTTATGGGTGATGGGCAGGTGGCTCAGGAACATGGAACTCAGTCCAGTGCAAACAAAAGATTTATCCATGCCAGACCTCGCATCGGCTCTGTCATCAAACATAATTAATATTGAGGCTTTTCCCCCCTGCAAACACGATAATAGATTTTTGTTAACGTTTGGTTCATTTAGTACTCATAAAATGGAAACCATTTACTTCCTCTGTTTTAATAACTAGTAGCTTAATTATAGAGTCGATTTTTATCAGGCTGTTGCCTATCCAGTGATTAAGCTAATGAAAGGAGAGACGCTTAGTTATTTGGTAAAACTTCTTTTCTATGCTATTATTTAAAGTATCAGAAGAGGAGACACTCAGCAAATTAGACTCTTGGTTCTGCATACTGCTTTCTCCAGAAACAGGCCTTCAGCTCATACTGGGTGGGGTGAACTGTGGTGGCAGAGATCACAGAGGGCCCTGTAGTCAGAATTGAATTTTCAAGTCCAAAACCCACCCACAAATGGAATCGAATTGTCCAAGTCTCCAGGCCAGTTCCAGCAGGGCTATCAGCTAGAGGAGGGCTTCCCCACACGGGAAACGTCACCCTGGTTGCTTTTTGTGCTTTGGTAAGGAGATCACTGGATACCTGAAAAAGGAATTTTTTTTTTTATTCCCATGACCTTGTGGAGTTTGTCCTGGGAAAATCAGGAGTTGCTAGGTAAAATCAGTTAGGAAAAATGGAGCACATTATTGCCCATGGGTCATCTTAGAGTCCCTGCTGAGAAATCTCAGAAGAGGAAAAAAATGAAATTCTTTTGTTCATTTGTGCAACCAGTGCTTATTAAGCACCTACTATGTGCCAGGCTCTGTACAAGATGCTGAGGCATCCAAGCTGAATTAAGGTGGTGACTTTCAAACTTTTTTTTGAAGGTGATGTACAATAAAAAAAAATCTGTTTTAAAAGCATGAGCAATACATACATATTCATATATATGCAGTACCTACATATATATATAAATATATGCATGTACATACACACACATAAATGTCTAAACACAAAACTGAAAGAAGAATTTTACTAAGAACACAGACCCTTGTTATGTTCAGTGTACTATGATATTTTGTATTCTGCTTCATAAAAAACAAAATCACTGCTGGTTACAAACCACTGAAATAATGTCATGACCCTCTGATAATGGGTCGCGACCCGCATTTTGAAAACCACTGAGTTGAGATAAGACCTCTGGTCTTGAGGAGCTCCCTGCCTGGGTCTTAAACAGTTAAGTCATGAAAGAATAGGGTCCATGCTTTCCTTCAGACGTGAGCACAGTGTTTGGGAGTGCTGAGGTGGGCTCATCTGCTTAGGTACTCATTTGAAGGTGGATGGGCTGCTAGGGAGGCAGCTCTGAAGTGATGACCTTGGATCTAACTCTTAGAAGTTGAGCAGGAGCCTTCCAAGCTGAAGAAAAGGAGAGGAGGGCTGCCAGGGAGCAGGTGCATCACGGTTAGACTTGGTGCCCTTTGAGAACTCTGGGGAGATGAGTGTGATCCCTGGGGATAGAATGCCACAGTGAGGAAGAAGAGCATGGAGATCTGGTCTCTGGGAAATCCTAACATTTAAGAAGCTAAGCAGACGAGAAGATGCTACAAAAAGAAGCCAGAGGGAAGCGATCAGAGCTGGCATGCCCTTAAGTTCCTAGTAACACTCTTCTTTTGAGAATCCAGAGAGGATAATCTGTAGACAAACAAGCCAACTTGGGGCTATCACTGGGAGAAGGAAATCCAGCATAGCTATCCATGGGCGTTTGACGAAGTGTTGTTCCTTTCGTTTTCTTGCCCTTTTGTAGATTTTCAATCCCCTCCTTGAGAAGCAACTTTCTCAACAAATCAAGTTATATTATGAAAGGTGTGCAGAAGTTCAAGAAATAGTGTCTGTGTATACATCCACGGTGCAGCAGGAGGACAGGAGACAAGAAGCATGTACGTACTGAACTTAAGGAGAGCAAGTTTTAGCTCTGGGCATTTGTATCAACATATTTGGCTTCTTTCTGTGAGAGTGTTAGTCACTCAGTCATGTCTGACTTTTTGCGACCGTATGGATTGGAGCCCGCCAGGGATTCTCCAGGCAAGAATACTAGAGTGGGTTGCCATTCCCTTCTCCAGGGTATCTTCCCTGACCCAGGGATCGAACCCAGGTCTCCCTCATTACATGTGGATTCTTTACCATCTGAGCCTGAGAAAGCTTCTTCCCCAGGAGGCTGAAATAGAACATGTGACTTGATCAGTGGGGACAAGTATGACCTCACATAGATTGATGCAAGTGAAAGTGTGCCTTCTACCTAGATCCCAACAAGACCAACACTCAGCAGGAACCCAAGGCTGCCTCATAGCTTCAAGCAGCTGTGATTTAGTTTAAGAATATAAATGAGAGTGTTTTGAGCCTCAAATTGTATTATTCCCATCCATAATGCGATCTTAGGCCAGTCTAAGAAAATAAAAATGAATTGGAAAATAAGTTAATCATTAGAAATGTTTCCCCGTCGGTGCACTTTTGTCTTGGGCCATTAATAGCTGAATATTAGCTTTCAGAAATGTTGAACAATGGCTTTGTTGTTAGGGGCTGGGTTTTATTTTTTTTAATCCTTGAAATTGACTCATTCTGGACAACATTGGTGATTTTTCAACAGAAGGAATGAATTTCAAATAGAGTGTTTCATGCCTGCCCATATTTGCATGGACATCCTTTCATTCATATGGAGGGTGTACCTGTTATAAAACTCGTCTCGTCTTCCAACGTTCCAGCTTGGACCTAGCACTTACAAATTTCTCTGGCTTAGATCTTCTTGCATGGTATGGTGGCACTACAGTTAGTCACATATGTTCCTTCTGGAAGAGAAATTCCTGTGGGACCTTTGCCATCAGCAAAAGCAAATTGAGTATTTCAGTCCCGCCAAGATATCGCACCATCCCCAGAGCTGAACTTCCCATTTCAGGCCATGGAGGGGTAGATGCCTCTTGCACAATACCCCCATTCTGATAGGGTTCACATAAAATGGTCCTGGGAAGTGATTAGAGATGATGATAGGTAAGCGTGGAAAGGCAGCACTTCTGCAATTTAATTTAAGAATAGGCTATACTAGTCCCCCAGCTGCTGCTTTCACCGCTGAATCATCCAGAAAATATGATGCTGTCAGAAGAGGGGGAAGATATATAGAATAGTAATATCCCAAACAGGAAAGAAACTGATTTTGATAGCTGATGTAATTTCAGGAGAGATACCCGGAGTCAGAAGGCCGGTCTTGCATGCTGATCTGTGTGGTGGCATTGGGAGGACTTTTCTAAGTCTTCTGCTGCCTCGATTCCCTGGGGTCCCTGGGCTTTGCTCCTCGACTCACACTGCCAACAAAATGGCCTAGATATTGGCCTCTTGGGGACCTGTCTGAGGCCAGCTGCTCATTCTGTAGAATTATTCAACAGCTATCAGCAACTTTGGCACATTTCCCTTGGATGAGGCTTTGAATCTGTGACCTCGAGGCAGAGGCATAGTAGCCAATTTCAAATCCCTGATGTATCCAATCCAATATCTAGTAAGCTTAAGTCTGACGCCTTATTTCTGGTTCATCTTAGAGGAAGGGATTTAGGGAGCAAGCCTTTCCCTCTAACAGTACCTGGGGCTTCCTTTTCCTGTAGGCAACCTCCGAAATTCCTACCTGGACCTGAAACTTAGATATGGGCGGCCCTCGACATGCAGAGCCTTCCCCTGGGAGAAGGAGCTGAGAGCCAAGCACCGAAGCTTGTTCCAGGCCTTGTTGGAGCTGAGTTTGGTGACAGGTAATTGAGTCCATGCCTTGTCTTTGACATTGGTTAGAAAGGTCCCTGTTTCTCTGCTTTCCCTCACCTTCTTTAGTGATTTATGCCTTGAAGTTATTTTTAACACTAGTGTTCTAGCTTAATTTCAAATTTAAATTCTGCCCTTGTATGTCCACCACTCTCGATGTACCTGTGCACATTTGTGACACTAAATAGAAAAACTTGAATTTAGGAATCACTTGAGCAAGTCTTTATGTAAAGCCAAGGCCAAAAAAAAAAAAACAGCCGACAGCCAGACCTCACCCCCAGATGTGGTTACTCTGGCATACACATTGTTGTTAATTTTTAAAAAAATTAGTTCTAGTTTCTAAAAACATATAAAAATACAAATTTCTAGCTTTTGTCAAAATATCCAAAGATCTGGTGATACTGGGCCTCAATTCCTGAGTGGCAGCGAGCTCAGAGGTGAGTGGTTGGCACAGACGGGTTTTGTCCCTCTGCAGCTCCTTCTGCCTCTAGCTGAGCACTTCCTGTCTACCTCCGTCATGGATCTCACCTGCCTGGGCCCTTGGGCACTTGAACTTGAGACCCCCTGACTTGAAGTATTTTCAAGCACCATTCCAGGAGTCTGTGTATATTTCCCAAATGTGGCCAGCTTAAGTCCATTGCCATTATGGTTTGCATAGTAATTAAGTACACACCGTTAGACTGAGGGATCAGGAAACAGTGTCTGTTGGGAAGAGGAGAGAAGCTGGAGGTGTGCAGCCTGGGGAAGGAAATGATAAGGAGGGTGATGAGAACTATTTTAGTGACTAGTGAGAGCCTGTGGTGTTCCTGAGTGAACGATCAGACCCTTGAGGCAAGGCAATGCAGACACTGATTTCTGCTTCACTTAAGAACTTTCTAAAAATGGGAGCGTCCAGTGGAATAGATTCTCTTTGCAAACAGTGACTCACCCTCCGCCCATCTTGAAAGAATTCAAACCATAAAAGATATTTCATCTTTGGTTCATTTGATATTTGCTGAGTGACTGCTCAGTTACTTGGCTAGACTGCAGAGTTAAATAAATAATTCAAGATTTCTGCCTGTGAAGGACAGACTTGAAAGCAAAGAAAAATCGTAATGTATTTTTAAAAATAAACGCTATGGGAGTAATTGACAACTGCACAAAGGGAGTGGTCAGTTCTACTTAGAAGTTTAGGGTGTTCAGGGTAGGCTTCCTGGAGGAAGTGACACTGAGATTGATTTTTTTCCTAATTTTATTTATTAATATTTATTTTTGGCTGTGCTGGGTCTTCGTTGCTGCACAAGCTTTTCTCTAGTTGCGGTGACTGGGAGCTAATTTCCAGGTGCAGTGTGCAGGCTTCTCCTTGGCAGTGGCTTCTGTTGTTGCAGAGCATGGGCTCTAGAGCACACAGGCTCCAGTAGTTGCAACTCCCAGGCTCTAGAGTGCAGGCTCAGTAGTTGTGGTGCCTTGGCTGAGTTGCTCCGAGGCTTGTGGAATCTTCCTGGATCAGGGATCAAACCCATGTCTCCTGCATTGTCAGGTGGATTCTTTACTACTGAGCTGCCAGGGGAGCCCCTGGTTCCAATTTTAACTTAGTACTTTCTAGCTGTGTGATCTTAGGCAAGACACTTCATTTCTCTGAGCCTTAGTTTCCTCATCTGCAAAATGGGAATGACAAACAGGAGTCTGTCTCTCCTACTGTTGGTTTAAATGAATTTATACTTAGAGTATTGGCACTTAGTAAATGCTATGTATACAGCATTTCTCAGTCTGGGCACTGCTGACATTCAGGACTGGATAATTCTTTGCTGTGAAGGGTCTGTCCTGTGCATTATAGGATGATTAGCTGCATTTCTAATCTCTACCCACTAAATACCAGTGGCACTCTGTCTCCTCCCATGCCCCCGCCCCCCCTCAAGTATAACAACCAAAAATGTCTCCAGACATTGCCAAGTGTCCCTCAGGAGGCCAAACTTCCCCCAGCTGAGAATCACTGCTGCTGTGTACGTGTTAATCTGTTATTACCCGGTCTTCATGGGTCTTCTGGGAGATGGTGGAGTTGACCCCCCAAGTTGGGTGAACAAAGGAGATGAATGTTGGAAGGTGTAGGCTAAACGGACGAAGACAACATCCACCTGAAAACTAGTTTCATGAGATTTCGGATATGTTTAAATATAGTTTTGCTGATTGGGAGCAGGAATGAATCATTTTTCACAAAACATTCTTTTTAAAGCAAATACTCTCAATAAAGAATGTTTTTGTGTTATTTTTACAGCTCAGAAGTTTCGTTTAAAGAATGTGGAATGATTTTATTCTCCATGGAGGCCTAGAAAGGGAGCTCATTAAAAACCCAAATCATGAGCCCCTGAACCTTGAGACTTGATGGGCTGCGGTGCTGGGGAGCTGCCACGTGGCAGCACAGAAATGCATGCAGCTGCCCCATGCCTGGGGGGAGAGGGGCCATGAAGCTGGGTTTGCTGCTTCGAGGCTCACTGCTGGTGCCCAGCCAGCCAGGTGGGCCTTGCTGGTGCCAAGTCTGCTCACATCAGCACCAGTGAGCATACCCTGAGGGGCCTCTGCCTCCCCAGGCATGGTGCCACCTGCATCCCACCTCTCCTTGCCATTTCCTGAGGCGCAGGAGCAGGTGGGACAGGGATGGGGGCAGACAGGGTAGGCAAATCTCCAGAACCAACCTCAGACCCCCATCCTGTCAGCCCCTGTGTGTCTAGTTTACATTGTCTCATCTGTGGGAACTGGGAGCTGTCGGCAGAGGTAGGGCCTACACTCCTTGTTAAAATTCATCTCTGCCTGGCACACTGCCCTTACTTGGGGCAATCATAGTTAACCAGATATTCTGCCTGCCTAATCCTAGAGAGAGACTGGTGTCACACATCGTGCCCAGTTTCTAACAATCCTGAGACAATGAAGAAAATTTGATTTTGTAAGTTGAGGGTAAAAAAAAAAAAGATTATTTAGATGTCTTTACTCTGGCCATATAGAAAGAAGGGTAGTCAGACTGGTGTGACTGTGTTTCTCTTCCCACTTCCTCACATACCTTTTCTCCCAAGTTTATCCTGCTGTGGGTGTCTAGCTGGCTTTGGAGTGTTTGGACAACTCCAGTCAATAGGACCTATGTTTGGATCATGTCTTCGGCTGTCAGCCAAATTCGTCCTGTTGACTAATAGACTTTTCTAGAATATCCTTATCAGATTGCATTTCTCGTATCTGAGATAAGCTACAGGAACAGATTCAAGGATCAGATGTTGGCTGCTCAAAATTCCTGATGCAGGAATCGAGCAGGTGCGGTAGCACAGATAAAGGAATGCAACTGTGTGAATAACTTAAGTCACTTGTATCACAACCTTCCATTCATTCATTCCCAAGACAAGTACTGACCAAGTGGCCCCCGTGAGCCAGGATAGAACAAAGATGGGGCCATGTTTTGAGTGAGAGTGACTTAGGTTACATGCAAAGAAAAACATCAGATCCCATAAGTTCCCACAAATAGAATTAATTGGTGGAATTATTTTTTTTCCTGGCGTTAAAAAATACATATGACAGCAATAGACAATGGCTTGCAATTTCTCGTTCTTTGTGTCAGACTCACCATTTTCTTGGCAGCATCGCCTGACATACACCGCCAACTCCATTGCCAGGCTGCTGTACGTGCACACTTCAGATGTGAGTGTATCCTCCACACCGACACCATACGATTTTAGATGGATCATCACTTCAAAGGAGCCATAGGAACAGTGCACGGGGTACAGAGCTGGGAGCTTGTGCTTCCTCACAATCAGCTGGAGTGTCCTCTGCTTTCTGCCCAGGAAAGTCAGGAGTGGTCACCACCTCCTAGCTGTTCCCAAAAGATTGAGTCTACTTATCTACTACAGAAGAGAAAATCAAGTATTTATACTATCACTCTTCAAGGACTGTAATTAAAAAAAAAAAAGTTTATGGTAAAATGCACATAATTTAAAATGCCCCGTCATCACCATTTTTAAGTGTAAGGGCTTCCCTCGTAGCTCAGTTGGTAATCTGCCTGCAATGCGGGACATCCAGGTTCGATCCCTGGGTTGGGAAGATCCCCTGGAGAAGGAAATGGCAACCCACTCCAGTTATTCTTGCCTGAGAATTCCATGGACAGAGGAGCCTGGCGGGCTACAGTCCATGGGGTCATAAGAGACCATGGGACATGACTTAGTGACTAAACCACCACCACCATCAGTAGTGTTAAGTACGTTCACATTGTTGCACAAAAGATTCTAGAACTTTCTCATCTTGCAAAACTGAAGCTCTGTACTCATTTAAAGGGGCTTCCCTAGTAGCTCAGACAGTAAAGAATATGCCTGCAATGCAGGAGACCTGGGTTTGATCCCTGGGTTGGGGAGATTCTCCTGAAGAAGGGAATGGCAACCCACTCCAGTGCTCTTGTCTGGAGAATTCCATGGACAAAGGAGCCTGGCAGGCTACAGTCCATGGTCGCAAAGAGTCAGACATGACTGAGGGACTAACGCTACTAGTATACTCCTTTAGACCACAATTCCCCACCCCGCCCCCTGGTGGCCACCATTCTGCTTTCTTTGCCCCTGCACGTGATTCCTCATACGGCTGGAATCATACAGCATCTGTCCTTGTGTGACTGGCTCATCTCACTTAACATAAAGTCCTCAAGGTTTGCCCATGCTGTACCTGTGTCAGAATATCCTTCCTGTTTAAGGCTGACTAATATTCTACTGCATGTCTAGATCACATTTTGTTTATTCATCCATCTGTGGATGGACACTTGGGTTGCTTCCCCCAACCCAAGTGCACTATTTAAAATAGTGCTGCTTTGAATGTAATGTACAAGTATCTCTTGAGGACTTGGCTGTCAATCCTTTAGGCTGTATACTGAGAGGTGGGCTTGCTAGATCATATGATGATTCTACATTTAATCTTTTGAGGAACCATTATCCTGTTTTCCATAAGGGCTGCACCCATCTTACAATCCTGTCCACAGTGTACAAGGGTTCCAATTTTTCTACATTCTCACCAACACTTGTGATTCTCTGGGGTTTTGATGGTAGCCATTTTCATAGGTGTGAGGTATAATTTGTAATTTATTTGCTGGGTAAGTCTAGTTTCATAGGAATGAAGAATGCAATACTCTATAAAGTGACGGTGTCTATGAAAGAGATCCACGGACAGAAAGGTAACTTACGGACCTGAGACGGAGTCGCCCACGTAAAGCTCATCTCATCCGCCTTGAGACACACGTCCTTGATCCTCTGTGTGTCTCCATTACTTGCTTGACTGCAAGCTTGTCCAGGGTGATGCGAGAGGTGTAAGTATCCCACTGACACTTCCAATTACTTCGCAGTGTCTGCAATGATGCCGGACATAGGTTAGCTGCTTAGTTATCAATCCTTCTTCCCTATGACCTGATGTAGTGCATTTCTGCACCACTCCCCACAAAGAACACATCTCCACCACCTGTGCTCCTCAGCGTGCCTGCCTTGCAAGAAGCCTTCAAGTTCCAACTCAACAGCCTCTTCACATCATCGTTCCTGCCCCCTTAGGCAGTCGGCGCCATCTCCCCCACCCTCCTTGCCATTGTGTAGGTTTTCCCTTATCAGTACCCATCTCACCAAGTTACAATATTGACTTGCCTGTCTATTTCCACAGCAGCACTCAGACGTCTTCAAATCTAGGCTTTCTTTGAAGACCCTCAGTAAGTATTTGTTGTCATTAAACGCACTCCAAATTAATAAGTGATCTCATTATAAGTACTAAAAACATCTTTTGGGGGTGTGAGAGAACAGGGAGTTTGACTTCCAGGAGATGCAAGTTCAAAGCCAAGCCATTATAGCAATCCAGACTGATGGAGTCTATGGCTTATTTGCCTTTTCTCTACATTTTTCTGATTTCTCTCACACATTTTTAGTCTGCTTCCCCCTCAGGAGGTGAAGGGGGCTCTGAAAACACTGTCCTGTTTCCAGGTCAGGCAGAATGCTGTCTCCCAGCTTTCACCTGTCAGCACAAGTAGACCAGAATCCTTCTCAGCCTATGCACACGCATTGCAAAAGAATACCCGAAATACAGCCCTCAGGGTTCTTGCCTCCATATATCTGTAACCTCGTTGCTGAGGTAATACAGGTGCCTGGATATGAAACTGCCCAAAGGTTCATGCAGCCCAACTTGGCACCCATGTACTGAGAACCTCCAAGCATGGCGCTGGGCCCTGGGGCGACTGTAATGAGAAGCATAGACTTACCCACACACTGCTGTCTGCCAAGTGCCAGGGGGTGTGGAGGTGGGAGTCTTCTTACATGGTGACAGCTGATGTGCTAACCTGATATAAAATGCGGTTGTCCCCACTGGTAGCTCCCCCTCTGAAGCAGCGCAGGACTTGTTCCTCACCTCCCGGAGTCAGCATGCCTTTGAGTTACAGATGGCAGTGCTCCTGGGGCAGCCAGCTGCGATGCACACAGATGTAGCAGCCAACCCTTCCCGCCCATGGCGTTCCTGGGCCTCTGCTCTGCGTCCTCACTCCCTCGTGCGGTCAGGGAATGCTCCCGTGCCACTCTGTCCTGAAGTCCAGGCTCTGGGGGACATCCGACCAAGACCCCATGTTCAAGACTTCAGGGGGACCATTCTAATTGGCCAACCTCCGTGCTGTTTCCTGGGGAAGCTCCAATTCTCTAGAAAATGGCTCTTGTGAGAGCATAGAATCACCTATTAGCTGTTTCTAATGCTAGGCTGGTAGTGTTTCAGTATGTACCTTTTCATCCTTGAAGAGGTATGCTGGCTGCTTCTTTCACTCTCCTCTCACACCTTTCTTGACAAAACGGAACCCTTTGAATTCAGAAACCCTTTGAATGGGGCTCTGGAATCAGTGAAGAGAGATGGTGGGGACCGGCTGGTAAGAGGCTGCCGGAATGGCAGAGCCAGGTGAGGGCTCTGGGTCAGAGAAGTGCTCATGGTGGGAAGGAGTGAGGAAGGACACGAAGGCCTAGATGCAGGGGGCTCCCCGGCAGGGAGGGCCAGGTGAGCAAGACAGGCGAGCTGCCAGCGTGCCCTCCAGACGTATGCCCCGAGGCCAGAGCTGGTGACTCCCTTTCTTCTTTTCCTGCCAGACTGGCCACCCCTGAGCCCGTGAGAGCTGGTGACTGTGGCTACAGAGAGGCTGAGTTCCGCCTCAAGGGGTCCTCAGTGTCCTCGGGGAGGCCGGGGTTGAGGCGGGGGCCCCCGTCCTGGGGCTGACACCATCTGCATTGTTCCTCCGGGACCACCGCCTGGCTCCTGCCCCAGGCTTCAGAGAGTGGAGTACAGGAGACAAGGTTCCTCTTCACAAAATGCAGAGGGGGTGCTGACTGCACTGAAGTCACTCTAGCTTGTTCCTGAAAGTGAAAGTGTTAGCCGCTCAGTCATGTCTGATTCTTTGCAACCCCAGGGACTGTAGCCCCTCAGACTCCTCAGTCCGTGGGGATTCTCCAGGCAAGAATACTGGAGTGGGTTGCCATTCCCTTCTCCAGGGGATCTTCTCGACCCAGGGATCAAACTCGCATCTCCCACCTTGTGGGCAGATTCTTTACTGTCTGAGCTACCAGAGAAGCCCCCCAACTCTTCATATTTTTGCAGTGTTTATTTGGAGACTAAAATGCAGAGTATGAAAAGGGTAGAAACACAATGGTGTTATTTAGCAATTCCTGGATACTCTGGAATTTAAGAGCTATGTTTGCTGTTTTTCATTAAAGGGCCCCTATCTTATTTTTTTAATTCAAGGAAGTATACATTATAGTTTTTAAAAAATACACACAGAGAAAAAGATAAAGAGAAGGAGGGAGTGGGGAGAAGAGGAGGGAGGAAGAGAAATGATGTGTATAAAGTCAGAAAATCTACACAGGACAGAAAGGTACAAATAGTTTATTTCGGGGAGAGAAATAAGCCACTTCTTTGAGCCTCAGGAACCCTGTGGGGCTCATCAAATGCAAATGCAAATGAGAGGTGTGCTATTAAAAAAAAAAAAACTAGTACAATTTGGTGACGATCTTTCCTTTTCTGATTAAATGATATTTTCTCCTTCCATGTTTTTTCCCCCTTTTCAAACTTCTCTGGATACATTATACCTTTCGGAAAGTTGAAACCAAAAATGACTTTCTTAATGTGTCTTTTTCCCCTCACAAGGAATAAATAAGCCTGCCTTTTTCTCCCAAGTTTTCCATCAGATGTGGCTCAGCTCCTTCAGTAGGCGGCTACCTTCTCGCTTTCTGCTTTTTGCCCCTTATAATGATGAGCCCACAAATGGTGACCTTATGGTATTGCTGGAAAAAAGAAAAAAGAGCAAAATAAACAATACTGTGCTCCTGGGAAGAGAGTGAGTTAATTAACGGTGGTGGTGCCTTTTGTTTCCTTAGCCTCTCGTGTAGGAAGAAAGAAAAATGGGAAAATGGCTCCACTTCTATTTTGTTTGTTTGTTTTTCATTACTCCATTAATCTCCATAAACAAGGCATGTTTTTTAGTTACAGATCCACTAGAAAAAAAATGCATATGCTAAACCAGATGGGTGAAATTAACAGTCTCATTAAATGTATTTTTAGATAGCCAGTTTTACAATATCACCAGTGACATCAGAGCTTTGATTTTGTGCCATATTTGAAATGCAAACTTTAAAAAATGTGCAAAATGAGCAGTTTTCCTTTAGAAGTATTATTATTTTATTATTATATCCACAAGAGCAGAAAACTGTCTTGATTCTTTTGTAGAGAAAGTACCAATTGGTAATGTTTGGGGGGAGTTAAGAATTTTAATAGGTAAAAGAAATAATGAAGGTTTTTCTACCTGCCTTCGTTTCAGTCTGCAAATTTTGTGTGTGTGTGTGCATTTGCTGAGGATTTGAACTTTGTGAAGGTTCTCCCTCCTGATTGTTATTCTCCAGCAATCCATGCTTCTGGGACAATCCTGCTAATGATTTCTGGGGTTCTGTGCCAGATGTCAGCAGGGCAAGTGTTTCATTTGGAGCTTCATTTAGTTTGGAGTCTCTTCTCTCCTTTGAGTCCCCAAAGCCTATGTCCATGGGTACTCAGGCAAAACTCATCATCTTAGTTATGTGTTTGGCAAAGCAGGTAAGGCCAGAATGAATCGTTAACAAAATGGTAATATTGCTTTGCTCCGAGTGTGCACAAAGGGGCATTAGAGATGAGCATGTATTTAAAAGTAAATATAAGAGCAAGTAGGGGTAGGGTTTATTTTGCAACCCAGCTGAGTGCTGCAGTACACACTGAATCACTGCAGTAGGTTCTCACCCTGTCTAAAGGTTGGATGGGATGGAATTCTCTCCACTCTGCAGAGGGAAAATTCAAAAGAAGAGCCCCAGACTCCTGGTGGAAAAGAGGGTTATTATTCAGATCCATCCCAACAGATGAGCAGAGGAAAATGTTCAAGGATGTTCATTGGCATGTTGTTGGATATAGCCAAACCACTGGAAGCAACCCAAGAGGCTAAAAATAGAGAACGGGTTGGAAGAACAGCACTGCTATAGAATGCAATACTATTAAAAGTTTAGGAAGAAGAATAAGCCTCTGACTGCTGTGGACAGGTATTTGTGGTATGCTGTTAATTTATAAAGAAAGTTGACAGACAAGCATAGGGAACTAGACTTAATATCTTGTAATAACCTACAGTGGAAAAGAATCTGAACAAGAATACGTATGAGTCATTTGGTTCTACAGCTGATATTAACACAATGTTAAACTAATTTCAATAAAAATGTTCATAAGGGAAAGAAGTTGAGAGTTTGAATCTATAGGAGCTTTTCAGAAGGAAAATATGTATGTATATAGGCAGATAGATGTGTAAAGAATTATCTGTGCTGAGGAAAAGTCTAGAAGTACATACACCAAACTTTCATTAGTTTTCCTTCATAAAGAATGACTGGGAAAGAGGGGACTTCTTATTTTATATAAACCTACATTGTTTGAGTCTTTTTTTTTTTTTTAATGACAAGCAGCTATTTCTTTAGGAGTTAAAAAAATACAGAAGGATGGGCAAAGTCCATTTGTCCAGTGAGGTGCTTCTTTCGGCACTTGCCTCTTGGGATGGAGAGAGTACAAGCAGATCCAAGGTGCTGCCTCTGAAGAAGCTGAGGAGGGTGAGGATGAGGAGTCTCAGGAGCGAGGAGATGGGACTACCTCAGCGCTGCGCGGAGGTGGTGGGCGGGTACCTTTCCCACCGCTTAGCAAGTGAAGGCACGTGCCTCCCTGACAGGGCCAGTCAGCTGCTGTGCTCAAAGGGACCGGCACCCGCTCATAATCAATGGCCTGGGCCTCACAGTTTCATCCGCTGGATTCCGCTGGCTTCTGTGATGCCAAGGCAGAGGCATCAACCTCTGCCAATGACCTGCCCTTCAATCCAATCTCAAATCCTCCAGAGAGAGGTTTCCCACGTTGGAAACTTATCTCTGTTCATGCCTTTTGTGAATTTTTTGTGAAAGTCGCTCAGCCGTGTCTGACTGTTTGCAACCCCATGGACTATATAGTCAATGGAATTCTCCAAGCCAGAATACTGGAGTGGGTGGCCTTTCCCTTCTCCAGAGGATCTTCCCAACCCAGGGGTCAAACCCAGGTCTCCCACATTGCTTTGATGGAGTGCTGATAGAATGAGTCTCTCGTTGCCTCCTGGAAATTGTTAGTAACATTTTAATGGGGGATAGATTGAAGAAGCTCAAAGAAAACTGTTGGACATAATTCTTAGGGGAGAAAATTTTTGTTTTAAATAAGTTGACTGCATCTCTTTAAATGGAAATAGTACCTGTGCAGTCCTATGTGGCTTTTTTGTAACATAGCATCTAGTAGATAACACAGAGTAGAACTGTAAACATTCGCTGGCTGATTAATAAACGAGAGATGAATAATGTAGACAGACTTTAAAGGACTGAGACAGATTATAAGGCCTTACAACTTGCCCGTTTGGACTTAGTTTATCAATTTGTGGGAGGATTAGGTGAAAGGAAGTGCCATAGCTTAAAGCAACTGTATAAAGAGGTCTCTACCCATGGTAGTAAGGTACTTATTAAGACACCTGGTTGCCTATTATCAGGAAGAAACTGGAGCGCAGTGAATAGGACTCTTTTTCTGTCCAAGCTGGATTCTAAGCTTGGCTCAGCCACTTGCCAGCTTTTGTAACTTTAGACAAGTTAGTTGACTTCTCTAGACTTCAATTTCCTCATCCGAAAAATTAGGACCCTAATAATAGTACTTACATCCTAAAATTGTTTGGATTACATGATATAATTTGCATAAGCATTCAACCCAGTATTGGGCATTTCATAAGCCTTCAATAAAAGTTGACATTCTTTTTGTTGTATTTAGAAACCCACAAGGAAAACCGGAGGCAAAAGATGATAAGAAGTCATCTCAAAATAAGATTTTTTGTGCTCAACTTTTACAGCAGCACCTAGGATCTATTTCTGAGATAAAACACACTCTCCTTCAGAGTTTTAGAGGGGAAAAAAAAAATATCTCTGGCAGTTTCGGTGGTCCTAACTTGGTGTGAGTTACACTGAGTAGATTATTCTCTTGAGGCGTTCTCTCAGCTATAGAAAGCACATGCTTTCCCCCAGGATACTAGGCTGTCATTTAGTGCCAAAGGAAAAGCTATTTACAGAATGACACTCTGGCATCCCCAACGGGTTTGATTTACTTCCCCAGAAGGTGGTATATTTCAAGGCACTGCAGGACCAGCAATATTAATAACTCAGGTGATTTAATTGGCTCTTCCCAATTCTTTTTAAAGCCATGTCGATCCCATGGTAGTTAATTGTGTGTGCTGTGAATTGTGTTATTTACAGTGCCGAGGAACCAAAATGAATCTGTATTAGACATCGGTGGGCGGATATTCGAGAAGGCTGTAAAGAGACTCTCCAGTGTTGATGGCCTTCACCAAATTAGCTCCATCGTCCCCTTTCTGATGGATGCCAGCTGCTGTGGATACCATAAAGCATCCTACTACCTCGCAGTCTTTTATGAAACTGGATTAACTGTACCTCGGGATCAGCTGCAGGTAGAGTATTTCATGCGTCGCAGGAATATCCGTCACCTAGATTGTATTTGCAGGATAAGGCCCTCGTGCCCCAGGTGGAACTGGACATGTTCATGCTCCCTGGAGTCCTTTAAAATCTTTACACTCAAGAAAAACAGCTTAGGGCTGTGTTAAATACAGGATCTTCTGCTGGCAGCGAGTGAAGTTAACTGTACCTCGGGATCAGCTGCAGGTAGAGTATTTCATGCGTCGCAGGAATATCCGTCACCTAGATTGTATTTGCAGGATAAGGCCCTCGTGCCCCAGGTGGAACTGGACATGTTCATGCTCCCTGGAGTCCTTTAAAATCTTTACACTCAAGAAAAACAGCTTAGGGCTGTGTTAAATACAGGATCTTCTGCTGGCAGTGAGTGAAGAAGTGCACTTTATCCATTTCTGGACACAGCATGGGGATACGATTGATATACTAAGGAATAGTTTGTGCAGGGCTTATCAAAATCCTAGTCCTTCAAGAACAGGTGCCTCCTACTCAATTCTTGTGACTATTCTGGCTGTGGGCCCATCATTCCATATGAATTTTTAGCTTAGTGGAATCATTAAGACTTCTCGGCAAAGAATTGTCACATTCAGCCTTCTACCATTAAAACAGGAGAAGGAAATGGCAACCCATTCCAGTATTCTTGCCTGGAGAATTCCATGGACAGAAGAGCCTGGAGGGCTGCAGTCTATGGGATGACAAAGAGTCAGACAGGACTGAGTGAATTGCACACCATTAAAACAAAAGTCATACTAGACTGTTTTGTTGATGGGTGTTGAATCCAAATTTCTTATGCAACTTGCTTAACATCTGGAGTTGCATTTTTATAAGTGCTGCTAAATAATCCCTGATCACATAGTTTTTGTATATGCACCCAGGATTGTTTATCTTGGATTTGAAGAGATTCAGACTGTTTAGACCCTCCCAGGTGGCTCCACGTTTCTTTCACTTGATTTCATTGTGTGCGTCTCTGGCTGTAGCAGCTCATGACTGATGGCATACTTTCCTAAGTCCCTGAGGCCAGTCCCCATCGAGGTGTATAGAAGAGAAGACTTGAGCCCTGTTCCTGCCACAAAACGACGGGTTGACCAAAAACGTGACTTCAACTTTCTGAGCCTCTATTTCCTTAACTCTGAAATGAGGTGGTTGGACCCGTCGATCTGTAAGGACCCTTCCCAACACTAACATTCTGAGAATGTGAGATTGGAGCGTGGCCCACCATTCAGATCATCTGACCATAGATGATGTAGCTGAAGTGGGCCAGCCTCCTTAGAACAGTTGGTGGATACCCGAAGAGATGCTGTGAGGTGAGTCAGGGGAAGACCCTGTCTTCACTGAGAGAAGAACAAAGGAATTTTCAGCTATTAGACATTAAGGACAGATCATCATGAGAAAGCTCGTGTGACTTTTCTGAAGTTTTTCATGTTTTTTTGTTTTGTTTTTTGGCCATGCAGTGTGGCACACAGGATCTTAGTTTCCCAGCCAGGGATAGAGCTCATGCAACCTGCTTTGGGAGTAGAGTCTTAACCACTGGACCACCAGGGAAGTCCTAGCTAAAGTTTTTCTTAAAAGGCATATTAACTTCTTTGCAGAATGACTAAGTTCATATTATAGGGGTGGGTCCAGATGACCTTTCTATATTACAATTTAACCACTCTCTTCTGTAATCTTGTGAACACTGTCCGTTTCTTTGTAACAGGGCATGTTGTATAGTTTGGTTGGAGGCCAGGGCAGTGAGAGACTGTCTTCGATGAATCTTGGATACAAACATTACCAGGGTATTGATACCTACCCCCTGGACTGGGAGCTGTCCTATGCCTACTACAGCAACATCGCCACCAAGACACCTCTTGACCAGCACACACTGCAAGGAGATCAGGTACAAGAGAGAAATGGGTGGGAGTGGTTATGGCCCTGCTTACTAGGGCTTCCTTGGCTGGTTTATTCACTGGCCTTCAGGGTGCAAGCATAATCCCATGCAGAGAGAAGCCCTCTCATAATCTCTAATTCATATTTCCTCACTGTGCTCTCAGGCTGATTGCAGGGATCATCATCCTATATCTGTGCATGAGGAGCTTTTCATGAGTGGGAAGACTGGTATGGGGAGGGGAGATACAGCTCTGGACGGACTTTGATTTTGAAAACCATGTGTACCAGAAGCAGAGACATTTTGTCTTTGTTCCAAAATCATGTGACTTGGCAGGATCTGGAGATGTCAGGGGCGATTGAGTCAAATTAAGCGGGGGCAGTAAGCCAAGGGCTGCTATTAACACGTCACAAGCAGCAGGGTTGCAGAGTCTACATATAAGAAAGCTCCATCCCTCCCTATGTTCCTGCTGCCCAGCACCTCGAGAAGCGTCTGCCCATCACATGAACCACAGGGCTCCAGGTGATTGACAGCAGGCAGTCCATCCTGGATTAAAGACTGGATGAGGGGCACTGACTCCAGCTTCTCACTTTGCAGGCTCACCTATCTTTTTGACTTGTTAGGCAAATAATTCTTGTGACTATTCTGGCTGTGGGCCCATCATTCCATATGAATTTTTAGCTTAGTGGAATCATTAAGACTTCTCGGCAAAGAATTGTCACATTCAGCCTTCTACCATTAAAACAGGAGAAGGAAATGGCAACCCATTCCAGTATTCTTGCCTGGAGAATTCCATGGACAGAAGAGCCTGGAGGGCTGCAGTCTATGGGGTGACAAAGAGTCAGACAGGACTGAGTGAATTGCACACCATTAAAACAAAAGTCATACTAGACTGTTTTGTTGATGGTGTTGAATCCAAATTTCTTATGCAACTTGCTTAACATCTGGAGTTGCATTTTTATAAGTGCTGCTAAATAATCCCTGATCACATAGTTTTTGTATATGCACCCAGGATTGTTTATCTTGGATTTGAAGAGATTCAGACTGTTTAGACCCTCCCAGGTGGCTCCACGTTTCTTTCACTTGATTTCTTTGTGTGTGTCTCTGGCTGTAGCAGCTCATGACTGATGGCATACTTTCCTAAGTCCCTGAGGCCAGTCCCCATCGAGGTGTATAGAAGAGAAGACTTGAGCCCTGTTCCTGCCACAAAACGATGGGTTGACCAAAAACGTGACTTCAACTTTCTGAGCCTCTATTTCCTTAACTCTGAAATGAGGTGGTTGGACCCGTCGATCTGTAAGGACCCTTCCCAACACTAACATTCTGAGAATGTGAGATTGGAGCGTGGCCCACCATTCAGATCATCTGACCATAGATGATGTAGCTGAAATGGGCCAGCCTCCTTAGAACAGTTGGGGGATACCCAAAGAGATGCTGTGAGGTAAGTCAGGGGAAGACCCTGTCTTCACTGAGAGAAGAACAAAGGAAATTTCAGCTATTAGACATTAAGGACAGATCATCACGAGAAAGCTCGTGTGACTTTTCTGAAGTTTTTCATGTTTTTTGGCCATGCAGTGTGGCACACAGGATCTTAGTTTCCCAGCCAGGGATAGAGCTCATGCAACCTGCTTTGGGAGTAGAGTCTTAACCACTGGACCACCAGGGAAGTCCTAGCTAAAGTTTTTCTTAAAAGGCATATTAACTTCTTTCCAGAATGACTAAGTTCATATTATAGGGGTGGGTCCAGATGACCTTTCTATATTACAATTTTACCACTCTCTTCTGTAATCTTGTGAACACTGTCCGTTTCTTTCTAACAGGGCATGTTGTATAGTTTGGTTGGAGGCCAGGGCAGTGAGAGACTGTCTTCGATGAATCTTGGATACAAGCACTACCAGGGTATTGACACCTACCCCCTGGACTGGGAGCTGTCCTATGCCTACTACAGCAACATTGCCACCAAGACACCTCTTGACCAGCACACACTGCAAGGAGATCAGGTACAAGAGAGAAATGGGTGGAAGTGGTATGGCCCTGCTTACTAGGGCTTCCTGGGCTGGTTTATTCACTGGCCTTCAGGGTGCAAGCATAATCCCATGCAGAGAGAAGCCCTCTCATAATCTCTAATTCATATTTCCTCACTGTGCTCTCAGGCTGATTGCAGGGATCATCCTATATCTGTGCATGAGGAGCTTTTCATGAGTGGGAAGACTGGTATGGGGAGGGGAGATACAGCTCTGGACAGACTTTAATTTTGAAAACCATGTGTACCAGAAACAGAGACATTTTGTCTTTGTTCCAAAATCATGTGACTTAGCAGGATCTGGAGATGTCAGGGGCGATTGAGTCAAATTAAGCGGGGGCAGTAAGCCAAGGGCTGCTATTAACACGTCACAAGCAGCAGGGTTGCAGAGTCTACATATAAGAAAGCTCCATCCCTCCCTATGTTCCTGCTGCCCAGCACCTCGAGAAGCGTCTGCCCATCACATGAACCACAGGGCTCCAGGTGATTGACAGCAGGCAGTCCATCCTGGATTAAAGACTGGATGAGGGGCACTGACTCCAGCTTCTCACTTTGCAGGCTCACCTATCTTTTTGACTTGTTAGGCAAAGAAATCAGTGGCTAATATCTGCCTTCAAAACATGATGTGTTACACTGGACCAACTGATGGTTTGTTTCAGGAACTGCGAATAAAAGGCTATAGGTAAAGGTGATACGTGCATGCACTGTCTATTCAACCGTGTCCGACTCTTTGCGACCCTATGGACTGTAGCCCACCAGGCTCCTCTGTCCATGGGATTCTCCAGGCAAGAGTATTGCAGTGGGTTGCCATGCCCTCCTCCAGGGGATCTTCTCGACCCAGGGATCAAACCCATATCTCTTTACATCTCCTGCACTGGCAGGCAGGTTCTTTACCACCAGTGCCACCAGGAACGCCCAAGAAAAGGTGACAGTGTAAGAATAAAAAGAAAGCTGCCTTTAAATGATATGGATTTGCATCCAGCAGGAGTAGATGGTGACGTGGTTGGCTCTCTCGGCTTGGATTTTTCATAGCCCTTGAGCTAGTTAAGTTGAGAAATGCGGGTAGACTGTACCAGGAGTTGACGATGTTTTTCTATATAAGGCCAGATAGTAAATATTTTAAGCTCTGATTTTATAGTCACTATTTCAGCTACTCAGCTTTTGCCAAAGATAGTATCTAAACCACTGGAGTGCCTGGGTTTGTGCAACCAGGGACAGTAGGTTGCTGCACGGTCAGATGTGGCTCTGGTCGAAGCCATAAGCTCTTGATTTTCACCTTATGCTTGGTGAGCCTGGGGGATGGGTCAGGCTTGTGGAATCTTAGGCGGAGCAGGCTAACTGGGAACCAGACCACTTACTGTTCCCTGTGCTGCTCCTGTATTACATTTAGAAACCCCCAGTGTAGGAAACGTGTGCTTCGATGATTGGGAATGAATGATTTCTGGAAAAGAAACCTACAGTGGCCACTGCAGAGTTATGAAATAAATGACTCAGAGATACATGTTGTCAATGAACATTAAACATGAATCAAGCTATAAAGCACCCAAAGGCTGTCTGTATAGACTTTCTAATTCCTTTAGAAGATAATGATTTCTCCTGAATAAACTTGTATTTTCTCAGCATACACAGGCTATGGGCAAAATTTGACCTCAGTTTGACAGGAATTTTTTAATTTATTCATTTACAAGGTTTTTAAAGAATTATTCTGGAAACACATTCTTAAAAAAATTAGACCACCAAATAATATTGTTATTGTTCTGCTAAGCTTGAATGTGTTAGTAATGTCCTGTACGTATACACTTTTAGGAATTCTAATGCAGCATAAATGAGCAAGGGGAGATGGTATGTTGCTAACAAGCTCCTTTTCTTTTGAAGATTTGGCCCGTGAAGTGTTATGATTATGAAAGAAAATGTTTAATTGGTCAGAACCAGAGAAGATGAATAGAGAAGATCCATCTTGCAGCTGGAAAGTCATATGATTAAGAATCATAGATATGGATTACACAGTTAGTTGTATCATAGCTCATTTTCTTAGGAGTGTGTAATTAATGGCTTCTTGAGAATTTTTGGCAGGTGTCATATGTCGATTTAAATATCCTTTTGTTGAGAGCTCTATTAATTCACCGACAGCACACAACAAGGGGCTTCTCAGGTGCCACAGTGGTTGGTGAAGGATCCTCCTGCTGATGCAGGAGACATAAGAGACAAGGGTTCAATCCCTGGGGGGAAGATCCCCTGGAGAAGCAAATGGCAACCCACTCCAGGATCCTTGAATGGAAAACTCCATGGACAGTGGAGCCTGGCAGGCCACAGAGAGTCAGGCATGACCGAGCACACCCACACACAGCACATAAAAAAATGAAGAGACCTGGAAAGCCAGACCTCTAAGTAACAAACCAGAGATCCATCAGTAACTTCTTTCTTGATTCTTGTTTCATTTTTTATGTAATTTGTGGTTCCCGTCACTTCTATATTAGTAACCTCACTTCATGTCACTTCTATATGATTCAGGGGGACTCTACTTCAGGTCAAAGAGAAAGAAGATATTAATTGTTTTTTGGTTTGTTTTTGTGGCTTAATCACAAATGAGCTCCTATCATCCTTTTTGCCCTTCAGAATTTGCTTTTCTGAAAGGTTTGGTCCTCAGCCTTTTGTGTCTACACCCTCTAGAGGGCCAGGGGTCTCACACATCCCACCCTCCACATACTGACGACACAGAAATCTGACTCTCAGGCTGAGCTCTTTCTTACAAACCCCCATCTGCAAAAATAACCTATCACAAAGGCAACACACTCTTTCCTCCTCTCCATTCCTTCCAAACTCCTCAACCTATGACACCCCTGTCTGTGCCAGGAACTGGGGAGTCATCTTCAATCCTCCCATCATCCTACCTGGGGTTATAATCCCCCCATCATCCTAGCTGGGGTTATAATCCCCAGCAGCTTTACACGCCAACTTCTCTCTGCTCCCACTCCCATCCAATATACAGCCACCGCCTACAACTGTCCTTTACATCTCTCCGCTGAGCGACTATGATGGCCTCCTTTTATGGACTGAGTATGGCATGAGTTGACCCGTAAGTCCATAGGTTGAAGCTCTGCCCCCCAGTACCTCAGAATAGGGCCCTACATTAAGGAGACAGAACCTTTGAAGAGAGGAATACGGTCAATCATGAGGTAGCCCTCATCCAGCATGACTGGTATCCTTACAAGAAGAGGAGGTTAGAATGAAACAGAAGGAAGGCCAGTGATGATACAAGTTAAGGAAAAGGGGCCTCAGAAGGAACTAAGCCAGGACTTCCCTGGCAGACTCCGAGCTGCCAGTGCAGAGGGCACGGGTCTGATTATCTCTCCGCTGAGCGACTATGATGGCCTCCTTTTATGGACTGAGTATGGCATGAGTTGACCCGTAATTCCATAGGTTGAAGCTCTGCCCCCCAGTACCTCAGAATAGGGCCCTACATTAAGGAGACAGAACCTTTGAAGAGAGGAATACGGTCAATCATGAGGTAGCCCTCATCCAGCATGACTGGTATCCTTACAAGAAGAGGAGGTTAGAATGAAACAGAGGGAAGGCCAGTGATGATACAAGTTAAGGAAAAGGGGCCTCAGAAGGAACTAAGCCAGGACTTCCCTGGCAGACTCCGAGCTGCCAGTGCAGAGGGCACGGGTCTGATCCCTGGTCCAGAAATGAAGATCCCACATGCCACGTGGCCAGAACAAACGAAAGAATGACACCTGCCAGCCTCTTGACCTTGGACTGCCAGCCCCCAGAAGCACGAGGAAGTTAATTTCTGTGGTTCAAGCCATGCTGTCTGTGGCTTTTTGTTATGGCAGCAGCTCTGGCAAGTAAATTTACCCCCTAACTGGCCTTTCTGTCACCAGTTTTGTTCCTTTCCATGTTCTTCCCATGGAGGCCAGAAGGGGCTGACGACAGGGGAGGTTCTAACCCGGCCGGACCTCAGAGCCTTGTGGGGGATCAGAGAACACCTCTGTGCTGGCTCCACCCCGCAGTCTCATCAGATTGACGGGGCGGGATCCAGGCGTAGAGTATGGGTAATATGTCTACGCGCATGTGTGTATTTAAAACTTCTTCAGATGGTAGTAACGTGCAGTCAGTGCTGAGAAATACTGACCCGGAAGCACCAAGTCCAGCTCATCGCTTGGCACAGGAGTTGTTCCTCGATCAGGTTTCTCTCTGCTTCTCTGGTCTCAGCTCTCAGCCGTCCCTGCTTGGCCGGCCCACTCTGGAGATGCCAAGCTTTTGGTCAATCAGGCTGTCCATACCTCCTGACCCTGCTGGGTTTCCTCTGCCTGGCTTGCTTTCTCTATGCCCACCCCTCCTTTTCCCGTCTGCTGACCCTTCCTCCTCCTGGAACACTGGGCTCAGACACCACCTTCTCCTGGGATGTCCCCTTTGCCCTGCACCTGGGCGCCCAGGCACATCCGTGCCCTCACTCAATGATGCGTGCTGTGTACAGGATGTGAGGACCGGCTGTACCAGTAGACTGGGAGCCCCCCAAGACAAACACTTTGTCTGTTCCCGTTGGTGATCCCAATGCCCAGCACGGTGCTTGAAATTTAGATGGCTCTCACCGTTGACTGACAGGAAAGACTGCAGAGTAACCAGAAGTGGACACAAAACGATAGCAGTGTTTTGTTGACTCTCTGGTACTTTTTCATGCAACCAGTGATCATTGTTGACAGCAAGCACCTAGGCACTTGGCTTTCAACTCTGCCTCCCTTGCAGTCAACACCTCTTCACCCTGTTTGGGGAATCTTGGGTACTTGCTTCTGTGTCTACATCTTTGCACTTGATATTCCTCCATTCTTACTTTTAAAATCCCTAAAATGTTAAATTTCAACAAAGAACACTTAGATTCCCCGCACTGGAAGCCAAACATTGTAGCTGATTTTAAACACCCTAAGATCTGGGTTCCTCCTGGTGGCTCCTCCAGACCCTGAAGGAAGTGGTGGTTTAGGTGTAGACTCAAATTGCCCTGCTGCTGAGTTCCCGGGAGTGCTGGCTGAACCATTCTATTTCACAACTTCAGAGAACGTAGATGCTCGGGGAAATGGGGCCCACTAAGAGCATTTGCTTCCCAGGTTCAAAGTCCACTAAGTCCTTCACCCTCCTTACCCCTCCCTGATCTCTGCTCCATCCTGCCTATCGTGTGATTGATGGCAGACAACTGGCATGATGTAGGCTGCAAGCGAGCAGAGAAAAAGGTGGCAAAGCGTATGAAGAGTCTAGGGACAGTGTGGAGACTTCTCTGATGCTGGGTCCAAGGACGTATGAGGATTGCAGAGTCTCTGGACACCAGACCTCCTCTCACCTGGTCAGCAGGTCTTAACCCTGCAGTATAGGCTATGAACTGCTCATCCTAGAGACCTTGATTTTATAACACAGCAACAAAAAGAACCCTTCCCTGACAGAAGCCACAGAAGATCCCAGAACTGGTCAGTCTGGGACTCTGGACTCCTGCCAGCATCACCTCAGCTCTGCCCCTAACACTCACCCCCACCGGTCTTTCTCTACACCATAGCTTCATCCAGGATTGGTCACTTTGCCATTTGAAGCATCATTCCTTGTTCTCAAAATGTTTGATGGATGAACAGTCCGACACTGCTCCCTTTTAGGGATTGTTCCTTCATCAGATGTCTTTGTAGATGGTTGACTTTCACAGAGGGCCTGGGTGTGTGGCTCTGACTGGTGCTGGTTGCCACTGTGGGGACCCCAGAGCTGTAAAGATGCAACCACCAGCCTGGGTGCGGCAGGCAATTGAGGTGTAGCTTCAAGGCCAGTTTGCCTGGATTCAGGTCCCAGGTCTGCTGTTCATAGGGTGTGAAATCTTGGATAATTCCATTCACTTCTCTGTCTCTGCACAGGTTTTCACTAGTAAAGACTGCCATGACACTCTCCATCTCACAGAGTTGATAGTGTGAATAAATTAATCATCTGATGTGTGCTGAGTGGAGCCCAACACACAACATGATGCTATCAGATGTTTCTAGCCCTGACATTCCCTCCTCAGATCTGTCCCTTCCATCTTCAAAAGCATCAAACTCTCAGAAATTCATTCCCACTACGTAAGGCTCTGAGTGTACAAAACTGCAAACACCAACAGGAGGGCTAATATTCTAAGCTGCTATCAGCCTTTTACATGTTAGAATGAGTTCAGGACCTAAAACATGAGGTACCATTCCAGAGGGTTTCCTGTATACCAAGTGCTCTGCTAAGATCTTCACAAACAATCTCATTTAATCCTCCTGCAACTTTGCAAGGTCAGTACAGGTATTGTTTCCATTTTACAAATGGGGCAACTGAGACTCAGAGAAGCCAAAGAACTTGCCCAAAGTCAAACAACAAGCAAGTGGTGGAGCCTAGATTTGAACCTGAGTGTTTGTAACTCTTTTGCACTATTAAAAATAATGGCTGGTAGGTAGAGTGCTTTTGACATAGCAGATTCCATGCTACACTTCATTTTTATTGATGCAGAAGCTAAGACTCAGATCAATAAAGTCAGTGGCCCAAGGCCCACAGGTAGTTAGTGGTGAGTTAGAATTCATATCCCCTGGGGGTGATGGGGACGATCTGATGTCACCACCATGACACTATTAGATGGAATTCGTTATGTATAAAGGGAGACGAAACCAGCCCCCTATCTGCTTTCTCCCAGATGCATAAGTCCTTCGCAGGGTGGTGAGGCTGGGTGAGGACTATCTCACAGCCGGCTGTCCTGGGTCTGATTCATTAGTCTGAAGAACTTGGGTAAGTTGCTTAACCTTTCTGGGCCTCATTTTCCACATGTGTGAAATGGGGATATTGATAGGGACTGTCTTGTGAGGTTGCAAAGATTCAGTGAGTCAATCTGGACCAAGCAATCGGTCCCCACACACAGTCCTTGATGGTGACTATGGTATGTTATCACTGCCAGAGAGTGGCAGAAACACCTAAGAGTATAAATTCTTGCAGCATAGAAACTCTGTCTTCACGTGCTATGTCTTTCATTCAAGTATCATAACAAAGTTAAGAAGAAAAAAGCAAAAGAAGAAAAAGAAGAAAATCAATCCCAAATCAAATACCCAACTCCCTAGTTGACAAAAAAAAAACCTTATAGCTGAAATTATATTATTTGAGCAGCCTGACCTTCTGCCCAATTCCAGGCTCATCGCAGATGACAGAGTATCTCCTGGAGTTTGAGCTGAAGCGCCTACTTATTGGCCTTGCAGTTAGCAAAGAATGAGATCGAGACCAGTGCCCAGACAGGATTCCAGGGCCTTCCCGCTAGAGGGCGACATTGCTGGGGAGCCTGTCATTGGAGACAGGTCAACCTGGCTTCCAAGGCCCACTCTACAATATGACCTTGAGCTCATGGTTTTACCCTGTGAGCCTCAGTTCTTTGCCTATAAATTGAGGACAGTGATATTTGGGTCTCAGTCCTGCAATGAGGATTAAGTGAAAAAATGTTTGTTAAACACCCTGCACATGATTTCAATCAAAGGTGGCAGCATCATTATTCTGCTTGCTGCTCTTTGCTGGGTGGTGTGTCAAGGTTAGACATCCAACAGGAATTGACACCTGTTGTGTTCTGAGTCCTAGCTCTGTCCCCAAGTCTGCCCGCTACTGCCCCTAAGAGGGACCTCTGGTTGCATGTGGCCACAGTGGATGATGGAGCTGCAAGCTAGAGCTTGTGAATCTGAGTCCTTCTCTCTCTCTTTTTAATTTTATATTGGAGTATAGTTGATTAACGGAGAAGGCAATGGCACCCCACTCCAGTACTCTTGCCTGGAAAATCCTATGGATGGAGGAGCCTGGTGGGCCACAGTCCATGGGGTCGCTAAGAGTCGGACTTGACTGAGCGACTTCACTTTCACTTTTCACTTCCATGCATTGGAGAAGGAAATGGCAACCCACTCCAGTGTTCTTGCCTGGAGAATCCCAGGGACGGGGGAGCCTGGTGGGCTGCCATCTATGGGGTTGCACAGAGTCGGACACGACTGAAGCGACTTAGCAGCAGCAGCCTAGTTGATTAACAATGTTGTTATAGTTTCAGGTGAACAGCAAAGGGACTCAGCCATAAGTATACATGTACCCATTCTCCCCCAAACTCCCCTCCCATCCAGGCTGCCATATAACATTGAGCGAGTTCTCTGTGCTATATAGTAGGACCTTGTTGGTTATCCATTTTAAATACAGCAGTGTGTACATGTCTAAGTCTTTCCCTTCGCTGACAAACAGAGGATCAGAAGGGAAATCAGGCTGAGCTTTTTGTTCTCTAAAGCTTCTTTCTCCCAGCCTCATCCAGAACCAATTTTTTCACCATCTGCTTGTGGCCTTGAAGCCCTTCCCAGGCCCTCTGGCATTAGATAGAGTTCATCATGTATTAAATATAAGGGGAAATTGTGAAACAACAAGACTGTTTTTTGGATAAAGAGCCAAAATTTATACATAAAAATGAGCCTTATTTTCTTCAAAGGAGGCTGATACTTGGGAGGCTGTTTGTAAATTTGAAGCATTTTGTGAACTTTCCCCTTGGGTTCCTCCTTAGAACCTCTGGGGCATCCTTGCGCATATACTCAAAAAGTTAATATGCCCTTTTATTTTCAGAGCAGATTTCATTTTTGGAAATAGCCAAAAGATATTGGAGGCTGAGCCTGCTAAATAAAAAGGGTTAGTCATGCAGGATAATAATAAAACATAATAATAATGTTATACTTAAAATTTATTGATTTACCTTTTTTGATGCCTTGTATAATCTGGCCCTAAAACTGATGGCACAGAGGTGGACTTCTGAACTAGCTTGAGCAAAGGAAGACAAAGTGGAGTAAGCTTCATCTTCCCAAGGCAAATGCTTTGATAGGAACAAAAATGCCCATTTCGGTGCAAGGCGTGTGATCTACACATTTAAAAAGAATGTGATCTTATGGCATTGTGGACACACCTTATATTTCCATTATTTGTGAGTTTTACTTGAATAATTGCTGGTTTAAGAATAATGGCATGTCTTTTGCATGCCCAATTTATTTGGATATTTTCATTCTCCCTTCTCCCCTTCCTTTCTTCCTCTCTCCTTCCCTCCCTTCTTATATTCCTTCCTTGCCTTTTAGGCATATGTTGAAGCAATTAGACTCAAAGATGATGAAATACTCAAGGTACAAACCAAGGAGATGGAGATGTCTTTATGTGGCTGAAGCATGAAGCTACTCGCGGCAATGCTGCAGCTCAGGTAACAGTGTGGTCCACTGTCTTGGAAACTGTCTCAGCCCAGATGGACCAGGATACGCTTTGATAACAAGATCTCCAAATCCTAGTGACTTAACATAGCACCAGTGTATTGCTATTCACACTGCTGGGGGTGCTGGCAGGGGCTGTGCTCTCATAGTTCTTTAGGAGCCCAAGCTAACAGAGGAGTTACCAAAATGTGCTTCCAAAGCCATTGCCTCAGGGCCACCCTGTGATATGTCACAGCTGGCTCCTGATGCTTCTGCTCAGATGGGGCGCTTCTCGCATTTCATCGGCCAGAGCAAGTCAGTCCATCATTCCTTTTAAATAATTTGATTCATGTATTTATTTCCGGTTCTGTTGGGTCTTTGTTGCTGCACGGGCTTCTCTCTAGTTGCCGAGCGTGAGGGCTACTCTCTAGCTGCGGTGTGCGTGCTTCTTGTTGCCATGGCTTCTCTTGTTACAGAGCTTGGGCTCTAGGGCACGCGGGCTTCAGTAATTCAGTAACAAGCCCCTGTGGCGCAGGGGCTTGTTACTCCATGGCATGTGGGATCTTCTTGGATCAGGGGTTGAACCGGTGTCTCCTGCATTGGCAGGCAGATTCTTTACCACTGAGCCACCAAGGGAGCCCAGTTGGTCACTCTCGACACTGAGTGTAGTCAGACCTGCACCCATTGGAGAGAGAGTCACAGGATTTATGATCAGTCCCAAGACTCCATCAGACATTCTAGTGCATCAGATATATAGATATAATGATATAAATCATTTATATAGGGCAGTTCTTCAGGGTCTTTGCTTACCTTTGGCCAATTATCTGGTTTCTTTTTTCGTACTTGACCTACCCTAGGACCCTCCCCTGTGTGTGTGACTGTTTCCAAGATGGATTGAGGCCTATAGGGTGGCCTTGGCATCACATATTATGGGGTGGTGCCTCCTCCTTCTGATCCCCAAGGCGCTTTTTGCACTGTGCAGTGTCTCTCTTGCCCCAAGAATGGGAAATATATGACCTCATGATCCTTTACCTAAACAGGGGTTAGCCCCTCTCTTCCTGCCTTGTCTGTATCTTAAGGTGTGCTCAGGAGACAAAGCCTGGCTATTTACCCTGTTTCTGTTGTTATTTCTGTTTCAGTATGCAGACAGGAGGCTGGTTGTAAATATCTAACCAGGAGCCCACCTACCTCCTGTCTTAGGAAATGCAAACAGGAGGCCAGCTGTAAATGCCTAGCCTGGAGCCCATCTATCTCCTGCCTCTTGGAGAGATGCTCTGACTGCCACAGATGTGCACAGGCATGCATGCCTCACACTGGGCCCAGAAGACAGACAGTGACTCCCAAAGGGGAGGGCATTTCAAGAGAGGAGACAGTATGGTTGTTGATCCATCAGCTCTGACCTGGGTGTAGTACATTCATTCACATACACACACCCACATCCCCGACACACATCATTGTGTTAATAACTTGTATTTAACCCAGTACACCTTTAGGGCTCCGGTCCCCAGTAGAAAGATAGCATATGTCTACCTAAGTCTCGGTTCTCAATATAAAAACATTGTAAACTAGGTTTGCCTTACCCTCTTTAAAAATCTCGTATGTTACGTATTACGGCTTCCCAGGTGGCTCAGTGGGTAAAGGATCCTCCTGTGATGTAGGAGACATAGGTTCAATCCCTGGGTCAAGAAGATCCCCTGGAGGAGGGCATGACAACCTACTCCAGTATTTTTGCCTGGAGACTCCCATGGACAGAGGAGCTTGGTGGACTACAGTCCATAGGATCGTGAAGAGCTGGACACAACTGAGACACTAAGCGCATGCGTGCACACACACACACACACATATATGTTAAGCATTTCACAGGAAAGTCATTGTTTTAAATTGCTACTGTCTTAAAGCAACGGTTGGCCCAGATGCTGTTCTGGGGCCAGCAAGGCGTGGCCAAGAACCCGGAAGCGGCTATCGAGTGGTATGCCAAGGGTGCCCTGGAGACTGAGACCCCGCATTAATATACGACTATGCCATTGTATTATTCAAGGTAAGAATCACTCAATTTGTGCTGAGGTTGCAAAATTCCTATCAGATTTCCTGAGCAGTTTGATGTAGGCATGCGGGCAAACAGGGAGCCTATAACCCAAGAACTTCGGAATCTGCTTCTGTCAGGTTGGATGGAAAGGGGTATTTGCTGAAAAGGCAGAGTCAGAAACAGTTCCCTGGTCTTGTTTTTAATCACTAGTCTTAGGTTTGGCACCTGGATTTTCTTTGCTTTTGCAAGCACTGTGGCATTCTGGAGGAGACACCCCATATTTTACAGATTGGTACATTGCTGGCAGCCCCCAAAGGTGCTGCAAGTTCTCTTATCAGGCAGAGCTATCGTTGAATTACAGGTGAGATGAAGTGCGTGTTTGGCTGGATTCCAACAGTCTCTCTGATCAAAACAAAGATCTTGGTTTTAAGCCAACAGGAGAGCAGGGGAATGGGTGAGAAGACCATTAGCCCAGGAGGCAGAAGATGGAGTTCAAATCCCTCCTCTTCAACCAGCAGCTGCATCCTTGGACTTATCTGACCTCATGGGACACTGGTAATGACCACAGGTTGAGTGAAAGAACCTAAAGAAGGGACTCCAAGAACTGCAAAATGCTTTACGGAGTAGCAATAGTTTACTTCGATTGATGCAATGCTTATTACCTGATGTACATTCAGTCTTCAAGACAACCTTGCAAAGGTAGCTACCATGGTGTATGATGAACTCTGTTTATGTGTGTGCTAAGAGAAGCTAAGAAAGGATTCATAACTTACCCAAGGGTTTACCAGATGGTGCTAGTGGTAAAGAACCAGCCTGCCAATCCAAGAGCCTTAAGAGACACGGGTTCAGTCCCTGGATTGGGAAGATCTCCTGGAGAAGGGCATGGGAACCCACTCCAGTATTCTTGCCTAAGGAGCCCCATAGCCAGAGGAGCCTGGCAGGCTACAGTCCATGGGGTTGCAAAGAGCTGGACACTACTGAAGCGACATAGCATGCACGTACATGTACAAGATTGTACAGTTGGTACATTTCAGACCTGGGATTGGGATCTAGGCAGTCTGGCTTCAAAGTCTGTGCTCTTCACCCCTGAACACAGAGACATCAATTCATCCACCTTGGAAAAATAGAAAGCTGTTAGCTCTACTAAGGAGAACCTTGGTGGCTATGTCCAGACCTGAAGGAGGCAGCTGCCCACAGACAGCAAGTGGGCTGTCAAACAAGGACTTGGATGCACATGGCTGGGCTTGTCTCCAGAACCACAGTTGTGGTTGCTCACTGATTAACAACCATGACTCTTGCTACATCTCTAGCCCTCCAAGTCTTAAAACCTATTGGTTGTTACAGTTTCCAAGTTTAGAGCCCAGACTTTTTCTTTGTAGTTGTTAAATCAACATAGAAGTGGTTTGACTCTTAGCCATATGCCAGTGTATTTGTGTATTTATGTAATACACATCCATTCAGGGCTGACAAAACCCCAGGCTCTGCACTAGATGGAGGGACGTATGGATGCATGAGTCATGTTTCTGACCTCTGGGGCCTCAGACACTCATGGGGAAGACAGGACTGAGACAGGTGCAGAGGAGAGGCACTGGTCCATCGGAGTTGGGGCTGGTCATTGCCCAGAGTGCGGAGAAGATAAAGGCATGACTCAGGTATTATTTCTGCCTACCAGGGAGCTTGAAATCTAGAGGGAGAGCCAAAGATATAAATATATGACATGGGAGGTGACAAAATGTTTCTTCAGGGTCTGATTTCTGAAAACTGAAAATTTTTTTTTGGTTTTCCTACATTCTATGTTATCTCTGAGTGGAAGGAAGAAAACCCATTATCAACATCTCAAGAAAGATTTTTACCTCTGGCCAAAGGTGTCTTTAAGTGTTTTCAGTGTAAAAAAAACTCTATACAAAAAATGAACTTTCCAAACAGGAAGAAGGGCAGTGTGCACTCGGCTTATTGTTTTGTGTGGATATTTGGCTTATCGTATTCAAAAATGGTGCCACAACGATGGTTGTAGTTTTTCTAAGATGATCAAGTCAATCCCATTTTACATACATCTGAGCATGGAGTTTGGACTTTTACTGCAGCTACCGTCCTCCATGAATTCATCCAGTGGACAGTCACTGAGCATTTGCTATGCATCAGGACTTTGTATGTTTCTTTCAACAGCTTCCAGTGCTACTCAGACTTGTGCAGAGTATATAGTCTTTGTGCAAGAAATCATCCCACTTCTGATTATGTAATTACACTGGGAAATCCCTGATCTAGAAATGAGAGTACCTTGAGTTCTGTTTGCAGATCTAACTAAGAGGCTTTGGGTTAGTCAGCCCCTGTGGGCCCCAGTTTTATTCCTTTCAAAGAAGCTGGAGAAGATAAACTTTGAGTGAATCCTCTAACATTCTGTCATCCTGATGGTTCTGATCCTTTCTGCAAAGTACAAAAAGGTTGTCTCATTGCCCCATCTAGTTACTCCAAATAGCCTTCATGTCCTTTTTCTTTCCTCTTCCTCTAATTAAACGAAGTAATGGTCCACTTCTGAAAAATAGTTTCATCTTGCATCCTGCTTCAGCTCATCGGTTTTTATTAAATAGGTAAGTTAAAGTCGAGTAGAAACTCAGTGTATGTAATTTAACTTTTATTGGATCCACTGTTTTACTTTGGGTCCCAGAACTCTACGGACGGACTCTGCAGCATGTTGTTTTTGTATTCTGTAAGGAGATTGTCAATCATTTTACTTTCTCAGCATGGAAATGACAATATACAGGAGAAAATACAGCATGGCAGTTATGAACCTGAACTCTGGAGCCTGGGTTCAAATCCTGCCTCTGTTCCTCATTCCCTGTGTGCCTCTGGGTTGGTTTCTCAGATGAGAATGATAGCAGCGCCATGGCTAGGGTCGGGAGGATTAGATATGGCAGGAGAGCTCCTGGCCCAGGGTAATTGACGTAGGAATGCTTGCTAGTGCTGTCTTCATTAGTAGAGCTGAGTATTTAAATAGAGTTAATAGCTGTAGTCATTGCAAAGCCCTCTGACATTATATCACATGTGATGTAGGAGTCAAAGACAGGCTCTAAGTGAGCTTGGAAGCATCAGGGTTTTCATCCAGCTCTTCTCACCTGCCATCTTCATGGTCAGAGCCATGTCGAGAGAGCCCTCAGTGACTCCTCCTGTCCCGCCCTTGGACCCACCATTTTCCCACGTGGTCCCGCGGACACCCCAGAGTGGTCCCATGAAGTCCTGCTCTTATGACAAGAACCCCAGAGCCATTTCTCTCGTGATCCACAAACCGCGTCTGCTGGAAAAACTTGATTTTGCTGGAGGAAGCTTGTCAGTTGTCAGTGTCTGAAGGAGCTGATTCTAAGGGATCCTGTCTCTTTCACCATTGACCTTCCAGTTGTTTCTGAAGCCACAGAGGTCCACCATGGGGACTCCCACATGGAACTGGGATAACTGAGTTGTCCCAGCCTGATAAGTCTTGACTGTCCGACACAGATCAAGTGCTTTATCTGACTCACAGTTAGGTAATCCCCGGAAAAACACAACCAGAATGACCAGACTCATTTACCCTTATTCATGGCCTCTCCCAACTGCACCAGTGGACTGACCAGAGTGTGATTCACTTGATGATCAAATGGGAATTTTGTATGATGCTAAACAGGAAGGGAGAGGTTTTTTGTCACTGTTCTACAAATATGCCCAAAATGATGATGATGTAATAGCTCTGCATATGGAAATCTTCAAGATTAGAATTTTCTTTGGGAGGGCCTGGGCTTCTGTTGGATCTTCTGTTGAACTCTGGCAGATCGGCGTGATGGTTTTGCGTGCATTCTGTGTTTATCTTTTTTGTGATCATTGCTGTTTATTGTTGTTTAGGGTCAAGGAGTGAAAAAGAACAGACGGCTTGCCTTAGAGCTGATGAAGAAAGCAGCTTCCAAGGTAACACTTGTGCATATTGTCAGAGGGAAGCCTTTGCCTACACACACCCACCCATGCATTTACAAGTCTAGGAGAGTGAATGGCCAGCCTTCTGAGGAAGGTAGAAATGCAGTGGGAAGGGAGGGGTCACTAGCATTGCAGCGATTAGTCATTTCTGAGCTACAACACATACACAGAATCCTGCACAATGGGGATGACAAACTTCAAAAGGCTAACTCACTTTCCAGTCAATAGAATTCAGACTGATTTTGTTTGAAGGCTAAAATTATAATCAAGGGCTGCCCTAATAACAAGCAGCAGCAGGGGCTCCTTGAAACTGAATGGATATAAATGCCAATGAATTAGGAAAACCAAAAGCCTGATTCCTCTGAATCTTGAATCCTCTGGATTAACTCTGTCATGTCCAGTGCTCATTTCCTTCTCTGTGCTTTAATAAAAAGACTGTTTATCAAGTTTATTGCTGGGTTTAGAAATTATTTTCTTTTTGTTACTATTTACTCTTCAAAGTAACCTTCAAGCCAACTAGTTTCAGTACTGCAGTACAGAATGGAGGTTGTAATATTGCTTGTGAGGGGATACACACACACACACACACACACACACAAACAAGGATGTAACTCACTTTCCAGTCAATAGAATTCAGACTGATTTTGTTTGAAGGCTAAAATTATAATCAAGGGCTGCCCTAATAACAAGCAGCAGCAGGGGCTCCTTGAAACTGAATGGATATAAATGCCAATGAATTAGGAAAACCAAAAGCCTGATTCCTCTGAATCTTGAATCCTCTGGATTAACTCTGTCATGTCCAGTGCTCATTTCCTTCTCTGTGCTTTAATAAAAGGACTGTTTATCAAGTTTATTGCTGGGTTTAGAAATTATTTTCTTTTTGTTACTATTTACTCTTCAAAGTAACCTTCAAGCCAACTAGTTTCAGTACTGCAGTACAGAATGGAGGTTGTAATATTGCTTGTGAGGGGATACACACACACACACACACACACACAAACAAGGATGCACAACATATCCCTATGTGCAAACACCCCCCATGCGTGCACACTCACATGTGCATGCATACATATTTGTAAATAAATGGATTGGTAGAAACCACTGTAACTCTACAACCTAGACAGAGTCCTAAAGCCCTTCAGGCTGTTGAATGTACCTTCATCCCAAGGCTGCTAATATTTGCCCTAACTACGAAGATTCCTAAAGTAACCATGCCGAGTTTCCTTCCTTGCTTGTTTTTCTTAGGAAGCTAAGAGTGTCTATTTTTCCTGTAGACTAGGAAGTTGGAGCATGTAGTCAGAGAGTCAAGAGGCTTTTTCTCCACCTGTGTGGTCTCAAGGGGGCACATCACCCAGGAGACAGTGGGCTGAAACACACGCCAGCTCCCAACCCTGACACAGACTATAGTGCAGAAATAGAAAAGCTGCTTAATGTTGGTCATTGAGGGCATAGTTCTAGAGCACCCTAAAATGGGGCTTCCTGGCAGGTGTGAAATTTGCATCTCTTTAGCATGCTAGTGGTGAATTGTTGTCTAAGGTGCTTTATTCAGAGCGTGCTTTTAGCAGTGCTGAGATGAATATTAGAGGAAATGCAGTTTTATAGCCTGGAGTACTCGCATTCTTAAGAGTGTTACATGGTTCTCACTTATTCATTTGGCAGGGAGTTATTAAGCCCTTACTCTTTGTCAGGCACTGTGGTGAAGCACAGAGTTTGATGTCTGGAATTAGCTAAAAGTCACTTGAAGGTAAATCTGCAGATATAGCTGGAAATGTCCGGAATAAGGTGTGAGCATGAAGAAATAAAACAAGATTTCTTGTGGGGCTCCTGACCTGGGTCCCAGTACAGTTTCTAAAGAAAGTTCTGCTAATGTTTTGAGTGACGGCAGGTACCTTTGAATAAACATAGGCGTATGGAGGTGAGCAGTACAGAAACCATTTTGATGTAAATTCCATAGGCTTATTCCAAAGCTGGTTCTTGCCACTTCATAATATGGCGTGGTCTGTCACTTCACGGAAATACATTCATCCTGCAACTTCTCAGGAGGCTGCCTTGCATTGGTACCACTCGAGGCTCAGGAAGAATATCTCTGTGACTGATCCACAGCACTGATCCTGTGCTGAGGGTCAGCTATCTTGAGGGCCTGTGAATCTGAGCACTACCCTCAGTGTAGGATTGGATTCTGTTTTGTGTGTCATCAGCATTCAAGGGAGGGCTCTCGTTCATTTCTCAAGTATTTATTGAGCACTTACTGTATGCAAGTACTAACACAGGTGCTTGGAATACAAAATAAAGATCCTTGCCCTCATAGAGCATCTATTCCAATGGGCTTTGTCAGTTTCTTTCTCCTGGTCTTCCTGGCACCTGGAGTCCAGTGTAAACACTAAAAGGGTTTCGGGAGCCCTCGCAGATGAAAAGGCTGCAGGCTGGGATCTTGGCATCCATAGCCGAGGGACACCTGTTTTTCACTTCTCAAAGGGGAGGGGAAAGAGATTTTGTTCCACAGATGCAAGGACACTCACTGTTTGCCTCTCTAATCCTTTTTTCACTTGCCTGCCCATGGTCTTTTTGATCTGGCAGAAAAGCAGGAATGAGAGACCCGAATGTCCAGGTTTGCACACTTACACCCCCGCAGGGTTCCTAAACCTTCGACAGCCAGGCTGGAAGCTACTGTATAGAAGCAGGAGGGAGCACCTAGAGAGGGCAGAAGTGGGCCCCTGGGAGCACGAATCAGCAAGAACAAGGAGACTTGAGACTAGACTCACAAGAACCAGCCTGTCTGTGGCACAATCCCAGGTTTAGACACAGTCCCGAAGCCACCCTCCCTTCTCCGTCCCCTCCCCTCTGCCTCAGGCCCAGCCACCTACCTGTCTGCTAAGCAGACCTGTAGCCCCTGAGCTCTACAAGTAGACCATTGCGGCTTCTTCCCTCAGATGATTTGTTGGTGTCCAGTGCAGAGTAATCAACAGACGGCTGGCAGGTCACCTAAAAATCAGCCCAGCCAGGCCAGGTTCCGGCCTCCTGTCGTAGTTGAGTGCTTGTGAATTTCAAGGGCGTTGCTGGTACTCGGGGCAACACAAGCCTTCTGTAGACAAGGGCATTGTGAAACAGTTCACGGGGGCTGAGTGATGATTCAAGGCCAGCATCATTGCTGAGGTGGAAGGCAGAAATCCCAACAGCAGGCTGGTGAAGTCCTCCAGGGAAGACTTTGAGGTGGCCTCGTGTTTTCTAGCATTTAGCATTTCTTTAGTGCCATCTGGCCCCAAAAAGAGACAGGAAAGGTTTTTCTCAGACGCTGGCAGAATGCTTTCACGACAACTGATTTTCTTTAGAGAACTTTTCATTAAAAAAAAAAGTTATTTATTTCTTGTTTTCCTAAAATCTAGGGGTTGCATCAGGCAGTCAACGGCCTGGGATGGTATTACCACAAATTCAAGAAAAATTATGCCAAAGCGGCTAAGTACTGGTTAAAAGCGGAAGAAATGGGGAACCCAGATGCCTCATACAACCTTGGAGTCCTGTACTTGGATGGCATTTTCCCAGGAGTTCCTGGAAGGAATCAGGTAAGCCTTGTGACCAGCTGTGCAGCTGGTCAGACACTTGGTCAGGAAGCAGGTGTACTATGCGCCCAGCCCAGTACAGACACCACCCGACATACAGATCATGAGCTCAAGGAATTCAAGGGCCCAGTTAAGAAGACAAGAGAGTGAAGAGCGAAAACCGGCATTAGCCAAATGCCAAGTGCGTTCTAATCTCTGTGACCCAAGCAGTTCTGGAAAGGGGAAATAAGGAAAGCCAAAGCAGTTAGGAAGGCTTCATGGAGAAGGAGACTTGTGCTGGGGAGAGGAAAGGGAGATGATGTGAGATAAGAGTAAGAGAGATGGTGCAGAGATTGATCACTGACCTTACTGGAAGCAAAGCGCACTGTGTCCAAAAAGGATTGCCAAGTATGAGATCGGATTTAATAATAATAATGTAAATAGCAATGACAGTCTTCAGTGTTTGCTGAACACTTCCTCTGGGCCATACACTCATAGAGACTTTCTGTGTGCCATCCCATGTCATCCTAACTACACTCTTGGAATACAAATGTTACTACATCATTTAACAGAATAAGCGACCAAGGCTCTGAAAGGTTTCATAACTTACTCAGATGTCAGACACTGAAGTAGAGTCAGGACCTGGTTCCCGGGTGAAATGGAAGCCCCTCGTTATTGATAATAATGTTAATGGTGGTAATAACAATCTGAGCACCATTACCGTCAACAAATTAACTGAACACCCACCCTCTGCCAGGTACTCTTCTGGGCAGTGGTGGTTACAGCAGCAGACAGTCTCTGCTTTGGGGAAGCTTAGAAGCTTATATTCCAGTGGGACAGAAAGATGATAAGCAAAGATAGAGCATGAGGGAAAATGGAGGGAAGTGATATGGGGAGAAATAAAGCCAGATGAGGAGGACCCAGAAGGTAAAGACTAGGGGATGCAATTTTATAAGTGAGATCAGAGAAGGTCTCTCTGATAATGTGACCTTGTACAGACTCCTAAAGGAGTCTTGTGAATATCTGGAAGAACATTCCAGAAAGAGGGAAGAACATTCCAGAAAGAGAGATCAGCAGAAGAACAACAGGGAGATGCAACTGGCAGGAGCTGAGAGCAAGAGAGGTGGCAGAAGAGATAAGGTCAAGGAGTCAGGTGCCCAGGCAGCTGCTCTGAGCAAGATGGGACAGCTCTGAACAGGGCTGGGATGTGCTGTGTTTGAAAAGGCTCCTCCTGGGTCCTGAGGAAGATGGGCCTGAGGAAGAGACGAGCAAGAGCAGGGGGTTGATGCAACAAGGACCTACTGTAGAACACATGGAACTCTGTACTCCATGTTGTTACGTGGCAGCCCGGATGGGAAGGGAGTTGGGAGGAGACTGGATACACACATATGCGTGTCTGAATCCCTTTGCCATCCACCTGAAACTATCACAACATAGTTAATCGGCTATCCTCCAGTACAACATTAAAAGTTTAGAAAAGAAGAAGCAGGGGATTAATGCATTGAATCCAAATGAGAATGGATGGGCAGTATCAGAAAGAGTGCTGAGATGTGGCTAGATTCTGGATCTGTTTTGAAGGTCAAGAGGCAGAATTTGATGGTGATTGGATGTGAGGTGTGAAGCAGGGAGAGGAGTCAGGCTGACTCCAGAGGGTTTGGCATTTATTGAGATGGGAAGAAAGGTAGTATTCAGACAGATGGGCAGGCTGTAGCAGCAGATTTGGGGGTGAGAAATGAGAGGATTATTTTTGGTAAAGCCTCGAATTATTGTTACTTGGTAAAGCCTCAAATATCATTATCTTATTTAATCCTCATGACAAACTTTCATGGTAGCTATTATCAGAAGTCACATGTTTCATTTGTAGAAACTGAGTATTCTTTTAGTTGGAGAGTTAAACTGACATGCTCACAGTCATGCAGCTAATAAGGAGCAGAGCTGGGATTTGAACCCAGGACTGTCTGACTCCAAGTTCAGTTCAGTTCAGTCGCTCAGTCATGTCTGACTCTTTGCGACCCCATGGACTGCAACACACCAGGCTTCCCTGTCCATCACCAACTCTTGGAACTTGCTCAAACTCATTCCATCGAGTTGGTGATGCCACCCAACCATCTCATGGCATCACCGACTCCAAAGCCCTTGCTTAAAAATGGCAGTTAACTGCCTGGGAAAAAATAATGATAATCAGTGGCGCGTCTACCCATTTAAGCACTTGTTTTCTCTTTTCCCTCTACCTCTCTTTGACTACCTAGGAGGCTGTGTATTTTTATGCATTGCAAATGTCTGTTAGCCCTCCCACACATCTGCTAGAATGGACTTTTTAATTGTCATATTCTAATTTTCACCTTCCTACTGGAACTGCAGTTTTTGCATCTGAGTTTGAAAAAAGGTATTAAGGGAGGTTAGGAAAGCAAATGCCTGAAGTTTCACCAGGTGTGATTTCTGCTGCGATCTTCTGTCTGGCTGGCAGGGAGTTTATGTGAGGATACCTGATGATAATGACATTTGTAATGTTATTTACTGGGTAAACTTAACAGGATAGCTGCAGTCAAGGTTATCATGTCGAGAAGCTTCTGTGATTGACTGTCTTCCTGGAACTTGACTTGGTTTTTAAAGATATCAGACGTTATAAGCCTATGATGAAATCATGTGTTACATACCTCACGATCTTAGCTCTGATGAAACCTGCCCAGGAGGACGTCTCACTAATGACATCGATGTTTGCCCATCTCTTTCCAGACATTAGCCGGTGAATATTTCCATAAGGCTGCACAAGGTGGACACATAGAAGGGACTTTGTGGTGTTCCCTGTACTATATCACAGGCAACCTGGAGACGTTCCCGCGAGATCCTGAGAAGGCTGTTGTGTAAGAACCTATCAGATGCTGCTTGTGAAGGGAAAGCCATATACTATGTTCACCACTTCTGAGAAAAGAAGAGTTCTTTTTTTGTTTTCATTTTTAGAATGTAATTTTTATCAGTTACATGCACACAAAAAGAGCCAAATTATTTGAGGAGGCAAAAATTCAAAAAGTAATAATTTGACAAGAAAAATAGGAAGTCTCTATTCCCTACCCACATACCATTTCCTGCTGCCTAGAATAAATCACTTTTCATGCACTCTTGCCTGGAGAATCCCATGGATGGAGGAGCCTGGGAGGCTGCAGTCCATGGGTCGCGAAGAGTCAGACACGACTGAGCGGCTTCACTTTCACTTTTCACTTTCCTGCATTGGAGAAGGAAATGGCAACCCACTCCAGTGTTCTTGCCAGGAGAATCCCAGGGACAGGGGAGCCTGATGGGCTGCCGTCTATGGGGTCACACAGAGTCGGACATGACTGAAGTGACTTAGCAGCAGCAGCATGTTTTATTAATAATCATTTCTCTTTTTATTTTCCTAAATAACATGCTTAAATCACTATTTCTTATTGTACTCACCACAGACTTTGTCTAATGATGTGTCACTGGGAAAAGACAAATATATAAATAGTTCTTTCACTCTGCTGCTTCCGACTGTCCTGCACGTTCACACTTCCTACCTTCTCCCATCTTTCCCATGAGTACATCATCGTTTTGCTTAGACTGGTATCAGGGTTCATATTATTGGATTTGCCAAAAAGTTCTTTTGGCCACCCAATATTTTTACCATTTAATGCTACTCATAGCTGACCATGTAGTATGCTATGACGACTCTTTCTTGCATAACTTTTTGTTTTCTAAGGAATATTACTACTAATTATTATTTATTTGCTTAGCTCTCTGTGTACTTATCATTTCCTGTGTACTTGATGTTCACATTCTCCTTGTGTTGTCTAAATCTCCTCTCAGTATGTCTACACCTATCAGATACTCTGTTCATTTAATCTTCTTAGCAACATCTCTTCTCTTTGTTCAGGGAGAGCTGTCTTCCTGCTATTGACTTGTTAAAATTCTTGATTCACGCTATCTTTTTCCATATTGATTGACTCTTTTCATTAAGCACTATTCACATCTTTGTTTCAAAAAATGACAACTCTTAAACATTCATTATAAAGGGCACTGAACTCAAGCGCTGCCAAAGTATATCTCTCTTTGCCTTCTTAACATTCAGGTCCAACTTGTGACTCCATAAAAATTCTAACAAGCAAAATATTTCCCAAGTGAGATTTATTGAAATCACATGAAGTAAAAAGAAATTATTTAATTTGCCGCAGTTTAGATATTTTCTCCTCTGTTTCCTTTATAGATGGGCAAAGCACATAGCTGAGAAAAATGGCTACTTGGGCCATGTCATTCGCAAAGGCCTCAATGCCTACCTGGAGGGCTCGTGGTAAGTTCAACTGAACTTTCTCAGTCCTTACCTTTCAATCTGTCAGTGTATTCTTAAGAGATGGAATCTTAAAATGCAACTGAAAAGCAATTTGCAGGGAAATCACAGCCTCCTGGTAATGATATTCAGAGTATCACCGACTGATTGGCTGTTGATTAGAAAACATAGCATTTCCATGTTTAATTATACGCAAAAATTAGTTCTCTAGGGGGGGCATCCACATTCATCAAGTTGAGAAACACATGAATGCGTTGACTTTTCTTCCCTTCGGCTCGTTCTACTCGGCTTCAGAGTCTGGAGACAGCACAGGGGATCCCTACTGACCCTCTGCCTCTCACTGGCACGCAGAAAGTCCAGGATTTCTATCTTGTTCGTGGGAAGAAGTGAAAGCAGTGTATTTTAGGGCTTAGGCTACATCTCTCCTAGGATTGCTGGAAGTCACTCAGCAGACCTCAAGTATCACAGCCAAACAGACTCCCCTTCTCTAAGTATCTTCTGATGGAGTTAGCAAATATCACCCTGTATGAAATGGGGTGCAACCCCATACACGAGGACCAGTAAATGCCCCGTTTCCAGTTACTTGATTTTACAAATATAAGAGCTCCTCTCCAGGATCTACCTGAGCCCGTCTCTCTGTTCTCTGTTTTCAGGCCTCGCGCGGTCCATCTTACTTTTCTTTGTGGTACATTTTGTGTGCTTGTTTATTGCCTAAATGACCTGAATATTTCCATAATAAATAAAATGGAAATGCAAATCAGCACACATCCCACTGGTCCACCATCTCAAAGACTTTAGAGCAGCCCTATCATTGATTGTGCTCTGATATGAACTTTAATTAAAAATTAAAATATAAGTCCCAAAGAAGGTCATTTCCTTCTTTGGTTCATGGATGCCCAGGTAATCCACAGATAACATCTCAGTGAATGAGAATCTCAAATTAGAAAATGCAGGGGAAATGGGCCACGTGGAAAAAAGCGCTTAATAAAACTGTATTAGTATCATCTTGTAAAAGTTTATCATCTGTGGCCTCACTTTGTATAATGAGAAAGGAATTTTTTAATGAAATGGTTCTTTTCCCAATTGATACACCTTATTATTTGTGTGCTGTTTATCTTGTTTCCCAGGTAAACTTCAATTTATAAAACTTCCCAGTTTGACCTTAGCTCATTTCTGGTTCTCACCCTCCACATTTCCCATCCTTTGCTCCTGACAATTTCGTAGGGGAAACTAAGCATTCAAACATCAAAATGTGTCTATGTGGGGTTTTCCCAAAGAAAGAGCACATATGTAAACACCCCCAGCACACACACACACACACACACACACACAGATGTCTCACACTTTTTCCCATAAAGAGGGTATCTGCTATAGCTTACCTTTCTTGCCGACTTTTGAATTTAACATCACAAAGCACTTTAGGGAGCACATTTAAAAATTTTCTATGAAGGTCAAGAAGGATTAAGCTGTAGTGGCCGCTTTCCTTCTTAGAATATTCAGCTGCGTTACATGATTGATTTGGGGGTGGTGGGGGGCGGTGGATTAAGTGTGCTCTCCATGGTTGGTGAGTTTGGGTTCAGTTCGGCAGTTTTCCTGAGTACACTTAAATGCAGGGTGCCATGGCTGCAGGGGATGTCACAGGTGAGACTGGGGGCAGTCCACTGCCTCATCTCTTCCTGGTACTAAACTGCCTGCAGCTTCTCAGGTGGCCCATATTCCCTCTGACCTCTGGGCCTTTGCGCTTGCTGTTCCCTCTGCCCAGAGGTCCTGCCTAACCCCTTAGTCCCTTTGTCCCTGCATGGGTCGTGAGGGCTCTTTACTTGTTGATTGCCCTGTGGTGTGTATCCCAGTGCCCAGCTCCTAATGGCTTCTAGGAAGTACTCAAAAACTACTGAGTGAATAATTTAAGGCAGATAGAACAACCGCCACTGAGGAGCCATGAGCAGTGTATGAAGAGCATCGGGGATTCAGAGGAAGACAAGATGCAGCCTGGTTGGGGCACTTAGTTCAGCCTCTATAAAGGAGGCAACCCTATATGGCCTCGAGGGACGGGTGGAATTTCCACCTAGTCATAGTACTTCTATGGGCTCCCCTGGTGGCTCAGATGCTAAAGAATCTGCCTGCAGTGCAGGAGACCTGGATTCGATTCCTGGGTCGGGAAGATCCCCTGGAGAAGGGAATGACAACCCATCCCAGTATTCTTGCCTGGAGATTTCTGTGGACAGAGGAGCATGGTGGATTACAGTCCTTGGGGGTCTCAAAGAGTTGGACATGACTGAGTGACTAACACTTTCACAGTAATGAACAGGATCACAAAAAGCAAAGAAACAGGAAAATTCTGGGCGTGTCTAGAAATTTTTAAGCCTCCCAGTTTACCTTGAGGGTAAAATTCTAAAAGGAAGTGGTCTATGACAAGACCAAAGAGGTGCTGTGTTATGGGATTTTGAATAGCAGTTATATAGTTTTTTATTTAGTTTGTCAAGTAGTGGGGAGCCAATAATGGTTTGAGGAGAGGGTAGTGACATAAGAGAGGTGGGTTCTGAGATGCTTAACCAAACAGCTGCAAATTGTGGGGAAGAGAAGGGAGAACCTGAATGGGGGCATTAGTTCAGAATCCAGGTTAAAGGAGCTGAGCTTTTGAGCTGGAGCTGCGGCCTGAGCCAGGTAAGGTGTTTCTGCTTCTTTTGTCACTCAGTAACTGTTGCATACCAATAATATGTAATATGTATGTAAGTTCCAAAGTGAGAGTCAGTCACTCGTGTCTGACTCTTTGCTACCCCACGGTCTGTACGGTCCACGGACTTCTCCAGGCCAGATCACCAGGGTGGTTAGCCTTTTCCTTCTTTAGGGGATCTTCCCAACCCAGGGATTGATCCCAGGTCTCCCACATTGCAGGCAGATTCTTTACCAGCTGAGCCACAAGGGAAGCCCAAAGCATAACAGTAAAATGAATACCTATAACCCTACCATCCTGTTTAAGTGTGTTTCCGCTTCTTTTGTCACTCAGTAACTGTTGCATACCAATAATATGTAATATGTATGTAAGTTCCAAAGTGAGAGTCAGTCACTCGTGTCTGACTCTTTGCTACCCCACGGTCTGTACGGTCCACGGACTTCTCCAGGCCAGATCACCAGGGTGGTTAGCCTTTTCCTTCTTTAGGGGATCTTCCCAACCCAGGGATTGATCCCAGGTCTCCCACATTGCAGGCAGATTCTTTACCAGCTGAGCCACAAGGGAAGCCCAAAGCATAACAGTAAAATGAATACCTATAACCCTACCATCCTGTTTAAGAAAATAGACCATTGAAACCCCCTGCGTGTTCTTCCCAGATGAAACCCACCCCAGCCCCCAGGATCCAGAACTAACCATTTCATGAGTCTTTTGTCCTTCTGCCCATTGCTCGCTTTATAGTTTTGCTATATATGGATATAATCCTGAGCAATAGATTTGGCTTGTTTCTGAGCTTCATATCATTAGAGTCATATCATATGTAATTCTTCATAAATAAACATCATGCTTATTTAATCTGATGTTTCTGGGATGCATATATTTGGATACATGTAGGTCATTCATTTTCACTGCTGTCATATACTGCAGTTTACTTACCAGTTCTCATATTAACACATATTTGGGTTCTTTCCCTTAAGAAAAATGTAGCCGTGTACATTTTTTATGTATATCCTAGTACATGTAGGAAGAATTTCTCTAAAAATACACGCATCGGAATAGGGTCACAGGCTTGCCATGTGTTCAACTTTAGAAGACAACGTCAACTGTTTTCCAAAGTATTTCACCCATTTACACTCCTGTCAACCCCATATAAATTTCTGTTTCTTCATAGCCTTGCCAATTCTGATGCTGATGCTAAGTATCATTAAAGATATGTCTTCATCTGGACTTGAGACCTTCTCCTACTAACAGGAAGAAACACCTAGTACTATTACAGTGGGAGTATCTTTGTCAAAGTATATTTGAGACAAAGAGCTTTTCTCTTTTCCTTCTCTCTGAGCTTCCAAATGCCTCAGAGGTTAAATAGGAAATGTATGACCATTGGCCTCCTCACACCACCACATGGCATTTTTTGGAGTCCCATCTATTTTGCTGTAAAAGAACCAAATCATCCATCAATGTCCCAAGTTCACCTCTTTTTTCATTTTTTGTGAGTGCATTTATTCTGGGCATTATTTTCAAATCACATGTGTCAGTTTGATGAGCTTGTGCTTTTCTGTGTTGTTCTGAGATTTATATGGGATAGTTTAAAGAGGAGCATGATTGAGAAAAGGGCATTTTGCTGCTTAGGCAAAATACAGAAGATAATGCTGTCATGCCCGAGGCCATCCTTGGACACCAGGAGAAGTCAGCTAAGGAGAGGTCACCTGTCGTGTTTTATTTCTTTCCCACATACCCCGCTGTGTGTTTTATCTGTGAGCTGTGTGTTTTATTGTCCTTTGTCTTAACTATACCCCCCAAATACTTAACCCAGGAGGTTAGCCAGATTCTAGTAAGCTTGAGGCAAGACAAGCAGGCATGCAAGATTCCTGTTCAAAGAGATGCGTCTTTTTGCCTTGGAGCAGGTTCCTAAATTCCACTGAGACCTCAGGATTTTTTTTTTAACATATATATATATACTTCCAGTTTGGACTGCTTCAGGTATTGGCAGGAAAGAATCCAGAGAAAATAATTGGATTGTTTGAGAAACTGCTCAGAGAAACTCAAATTCACAGTTCACAGCAAGCAGCCAAAGGATTGATTATTAAGATGTATCATTATAAAAGTTCTATAAATGGATGTGCTGAGTCTGAAGTGGGAGGGTAGCAAATGTGCCCCTACACTCGCTCTTTAACCCGCTTCTCTCTGCACCCCCACCCCAATCCCCATCAGAATGACTGCCTGGGCGACTAGTTCACTTTAGCACACTGGAAATAAAGCTGGACGCCCTGGTCAGCTTCCTAAACCGTCAGGAAGTTCACAGAAGGATAGTACAGATTTCCGGCTTGTCTCTGGACCCTCTACACAGAGAAAATACTGAATAGATGTTTATCCTGTGAATAGAAGGTTAGAAATATCTGTAATTAATACTTTCAGGCAATCTCAGTTGAGACACAAGTAAGAGCAAAGTGCTGGGAGGCTGAATGTAGATAGGGTTTCGGCAGAGGTGTCCTGTCTCTGAAGTCTTTGTAAGTTGAGAGAATCTGGTCTTCAGTGTTCTGACGCTTGCCCAGAGTTCACTCTTCAATATATGAAAATGGATGCTGGTGGTTTTGGATTCCATGGCTTCTGTAGAATGGAACACAGAGGTGGATCTCTGTTCGGTGCTTCTTCTTTCTTTCTGCCCCTGGGCGTGTGGGATCTTCCTTCCCTAGCCAGAGACTGAACCTGCACCCCCTCCAGTGGAGACGCAGAGTCTTAACCACTGGATCTCCAGGAAGTCAAAGTTTTTAGACTTTTTGATGATTTCAGTGCTTCCTCGAAGGACACGCTTAAGAATTCTGTGAAATTTCTTCCTGGCTTCTACTGACACAATAAATTGGTCAATGGAAGGTTGTTATTGTCATTTAGTTGATGAAGTCATATCTGACTTTTGGCAACCCCATGGATTGTAGCCTACCAGGCTCCTCTGTTCATGGGATTTCTCAGGCAAGAATACTGGAGTGGGTTGCCATTTCCTTCTCCAGGGGATCTTCCAGACCCAGGGATCAAACCTGCATCTCCTGCAGTGGCAGGCGGATTCTTTACCACTGAGCCACCTGGAAAGCCCCAGTCAGTGGAAGTCTTCCTATACAATACGTTCCTCTCTTCCCTCCCCCATCACCCAAGTAACTTTAGAGACAAGGTATTGTCTTTATAAAATTTATCATAGTGACTTTGTTTTTGCGGAAATGTCAACCTGTGTCCCCTGCTCCCAAATTCTAACAGTCTGCCCAACCAACCACTGTCTAAGAAAAACTCATTTTCTTACATTGCAACATATGAGCCCTGTTCCATGATGGCAGCAGAGGGAGCCCACCTGACATCTGACCTTGGGCTGGCAACTCTACACCATTGCCTCCCCTCATCCATCCCTGGGGGACACTTAAGCACTGATGCAAACCTCAGTGTTTGATATTATAAGGCCTTTGGGATGGAACCTTACTGTAGGATGGGATTTGCTGCTGAATCTTCCTCGAGGGTCCTCCATCTAGGGTCCACTCTGAGGATCCTTGTCACCAACGTGATTCTTGGAGGCTGTGTAGGAAAACGCCTGGGGCCTTTTGTGTTGTTGCAGTCGCAGTTGTGGGCTTGCTACGTGGCTGGTCTACATCCTTACATGGCTGCTTAGCCAGCCCTATCTCTCGAGCATGAGTCATGCCTAACTGGTCAGCTGCCTTGGGTATCTTGGAGGCCAGAAATCAGCACACTCAGCAGCCATGACCTGGGATGTCTGATTGAAGGTCTGCCTGTCCTAATTTGACCCCAGTCATCTCTCTCTGTCCCTACTGGAATGTCTGCCAGGAGCTGCTTTAGCCACGTAGAAAAGGTGACCTTCTGGGACTTTCTTGAGGGTCCAGCGATGAACACTTTGCACTTCCTCTGCAGAAGGCACAGGTTGGATCCCAGGTTGGGGAACTAAGATCCTGCATGCCATGAGGTCTGGCCAACAAAAGAAAAGAAAAGATGACTGCCTCCAGCCCCCGGCCCTGCCCAGTTCTTAGATGGAGCTAAAATTAACGAAGAGTTCTTAATGTCAGCCCCTGAAAATGGAAAATAAGCTTTAGAAACAACCATTTATAGTTAAAACTTTAACTTATGAAATGCGTAACACAAAAGAAAATGGAGGAAATCAGATAAGTTAAAAAAAAAAAAAATCACTTGCCCTCTGAGCTCCTAGAGACAAGTACTGTTAGCATTTTGGTGGATCATTTTAAGTCGTTGTTTTCTCCATGTGTATGCATCTGCATATGTATGTCCATGTGTGTATTCAGTTTTATATTTGTTTTGCAAAAATGAGATTGCACTGTTTTTTATCCTGCTTTTCTCACCCCATGGAAAATTTGGCATAGACAACTTTCTACGATTTTGAATGCTCTTCTTCAACATCACTTTAATGACCTCCTCTGAAAGTGGCTGCACCATGGGTTAATTGAACTAGTCACTGGTTTTCAGATATTTGGGGAGTTTTTGATGTTGTCATTGTTGATATACACAGATCTGACACGAGCTCTGTTGTCACAGAGTCTTTGCATGTTTCTGATTGTTGTTTTTTTAATTTACTATTTTTTATTTTTTTAAATTAATTTAATTTTTATTGAAGCACAGTTGCCTTACAGAATGTTGTTGTTTCCTGTAAAACCTCAACGTGAAACAGCCATAGGTATACATATATCCCTTCCCTTTTGAAACTCCCTCCCACCTCCCTCCCCATCCCACCCCTCTAGGTTGATACAGAGCCCCTGTTTGAGTTTCCTGAGCCATTCAGCAAATTTCCCTTGGCTGTCTATTTTACATGTGGTTCTTGGAATAAACCTTCATGAGGCAGAACTGTTGGGCCAGGTGGTATGTACATTTGTAAGGCTCTCATATTTAACAATTGCATCCATTGCAGTGCTTCCCACGAGCAGTGGTTAGAGAAATATGTCCATTTTCCCCAAGCCCTTGCCGCTATCCGGATTATGAATCGGATGCCAATCTTTCAATAGATGACAGGTGGTCTCATTGTTTTGTAATTATTCAACTACCAGTGGTCTTGAATACTTTTTTTTTTTTAATGTGTTTTTGACCATTGGTATCAAGCCCCTTGTAAACTGCCTCTCCTTTGCCAAACTTCTAATGTGCCACAAAAGCTCAGCTTTAATTAAGCTTGTTCAGAGTCCTAAGCCTCATAAAGCCCTTCACAAAACAGGACTCGAAAGCACAGAGCTTTTTCATAATACCACTTATCTCCTCTAAGCGAGGGTGGAGGATGGAGGATGGAAGGATTTCAAGGACCCAAAGCCGATAGACAGCTCCCCAGGCAGCACTCCACGTGTCATTCGGCCAGTAGAGGTCGCTGTTGTATCAACCAGCTCCCCAACCTTATCTGTGAGTTCAGCCTTTTAAGATAGAAAATAAATCCGTGCATGCAGTATTTTTAACAACAGTATTTATTAAAAAAAAAAAAAAACTCATGATTTTGTGCTTTTAAAAAACTGCTTATTTTGTGCCCTCTTATGTGTGAATATAAAGCTCTCTGTGAATATTAGTAAGAGCCACTATATGAAATTTATTATTAATCATCTATTTTTAGGCATGAAGCTTTGCTGTATTATGTTTTAGCAGCAGAAACTGGAATTGAAGTGTCACAGACAAATTTAGCACACATCTGTGAGGAGAGGCCGGTAAGTAAATGTATTCTCCTCAGACTAGAAGCTCTAAGGTTAAGGATAATGAATTGGCTTTTATGGAGGCAAAATCAGTCACTTGGCCAAAATATTAATGAGTTAACTTTTTCTCCCCCTTCATTCCCTTAGGACCTGGCCAAGAGATACTTGGGTGTTAATTGTGTTTGGAGATACTATAATTTCTCTGTTTTTCAAATCGATGCTCCTTCATTTGGTATGTATAGAGAAACGGGTGCTAAATTGAACTTTGGAGGCTTTTAATCTTTGGTAACAGGGAACATCTAACAGCTTTGTGTGAAGTGTGATATTTCTAAACAATTAAGAAAGAGAGTGAAAAATCTCAGCTATTAAGATCTTGCCTAAACTCTGCTCCCAATCTCAAGCACTGCATTTCTCTTCATCCATCGTCTACTGAATGCTTAGATCCACCATTTTCTAAGGAGTCAGCAAGAATTCATAAGAGAAAGCTATTCTGGAGAGTCCCTGGGCCATTTACCCTTTTGGCCTCAGATGGATTCCCTCTCTACCTGGTTCTGCTCTGTGTGATAGGAGGCTGACCCTCAGGAACTATAGTTCCCAGACCCGTTTGGATCTGATTAGTTTCAGCCAATGGGAGGCACAGGCAGGAAATTTCAGAGTAGAAGGAGATGAGAAGCCCAAATATTTCTCCATTTCTCTGTCTGCTTTGGGCTCTATCTCTGTCAATGGCTGCATTTCCATGGTCCCAGCTCCTGCCTGGCAGTCCATCCTCTGTGGTCTCAGCTGGCCATGAGTTCTGGGAAGGTTGTAGCTTCCTACATTGCAAATCTCTAGGTTGCCTACTCTTTCCCATTTGCCCTTTCAGCTCTTCCAACACTCGTAGCCAGTAGCAAAATCCCAGTTTTGAATGGTCCAACATGGATTCTTTTTCTGATTGGACATTAAGAGATACATACACTCTTAAAATTTTTCCTTAGAGAAAAAACAAAACATATGGCTTAAACAGAGTAAAGACATGCTCATCAATCATAAAACCCAGGCAGCAAAACCTTGATACTCCAAACATCCTTGGCTGATTGGACTGTGAGTTTGCAGACTGATTTTCACTGGGTAGTCTTCATGTAGGAGAGCTACCCAGCCAAGCAAGAAAATGTGTTCAGAAATGGAGAAATGCGAAAACCATTTTCCCCCTCCTAATAGCAAGGAAACCTAAAGATGTATCTGTATTCAGATTCTGGTGGAAAAAATTTGAAATAATGCAAATCAGCCATTCTTCTAAAACATCGATTGAAATCAAACCACTCGACAAACGGACCTGTAATTCTTGTCCTGCAGCATATTTGAAAATGGGAGATCTTTACTACTATGGCCACCAAAACCAGTCACAAGACCTTGAGTTGTCTGTGCAGATGTATGCCCAAGCAGCGCTGGATGGAGACTCACAGGTAAATAGCAACAGAAATGAGCTCCTGGTGGTGCTCATTCCTGAGGTTGCAAATCCACTTCTCACTCATTTTCATGAGCCCCTCACAACCTCTCTGAGGCCACTAATCAGCATGGCGAACCTTTATCAAGCACTTACTATGTTTCCCACGCCATTCTCATAACAATCTTGTGGGAATGGGGGTCAGTGGACCTATTTTATGGTAAAGAATGCCAAGATTGTGACAAGGTGGTAAGATGCAAAAGGCTAAACAACCAGGTAATAGATGAAGCAGTCAGAGCCTAAACCCAGGTCTCCTGACTCCAAACCCAGGAGTCTTTCTATCAGATTCCAACAAACCAACTCCCCAGGTAGAAACTCAAGCAACTGCAAGTGGTCAAAATGGAAAGTTTACTTGTATAGCTGAGTCAGTGCTTTAGTGATAGGACTTTATTCTCAGTGACCTTTTTTTTTTTTCAGGAGAGGGGGGACTTCTTATTTTGGAATATTTCTAAGAGTTATAGAAAGGTCACATAACCATAATACCATTATCAAACTAAGAAATTAGTGTTGACTCAGTACCAGTAACTATACGGCAGAAGTTATTTGGATCTCACTACTTTTTCCACTGATGTTACTTTTGTGTTCCAGGATCCCACACTGCATTTAGTTGTCATATTTCTTTAGAGTTCTTCCAACTGGGACCATTCCTCTCTTTGTTTGTCTCTCATCACCTTGGTACATTTGAAGGTTGCTGGTCAGATATTTTGTAGAATGTCCCTTGATTTGTGTCTGTCTCTTGTCTCATGAATGTAGAGTTTATGCATTGGGGCAAGGATAGCCCAGAAGTGATGTGTCCTTCTCAGTGTATCATATGAGGCATGCATAGGTTGATCTCATTCACTCAGTGAAGGCGGCTTCTGCTGCGTTTCTTCCCTGTAATGTTAATATTTTTTTCTCTTTCTAATTTATAGATATTTGGGGAAGGTAATTTGTGACCATGCAAATATTCTATTTCTCCTCAAACTTCTGCCCACTGATTTTAGCATCCTTCAGTAAATCTTGCCTGCAACAATGTTCAGGCAACCAACTGTGGTGTGCTAATGCTAATTTTCGTTTCTCTCATTCCTTCTCTATTTGCTAATCAGAATGCTCCTGTAAGGACCTCAAGGCCATTTCATGATAGAAGTTAGAATAGCTGTTACTGTCTTATGCCACAGATTTCCAGTGTTGTGATTTGTGATCTGATCACAGAGCAAAAGTTGGAAACATTCCTATCTCATTCTCTTTTTTTGGGCCATGCCACTCAGCTTTTGAGACCTTAGTTTCTAAGTTCCCTACCAAGGATTGAATCTGGGCCCTTGGCAGTAACCGCACAGAGCCCCAGCTACTTGGCCTGCCAGAGAATTCTCATCTCAGTCTTTTTTTTTTTAAAAGGAGGTACTATGTTCCTTTTACCCATCTCTCTGTCACTTCACAGTTATTTGGACATAGAAAGTCACTCAAGTACTGAGTCTTGATTTTCTCATTTGTGAACTGAGGATAATAATAGCATCCAAATCACAGGCTGCAAAGATAAATGAGATGCTAGGTGTAAAGTGCCGTGCCCATCTCTGAGTACGCTCAGTGGACATGATCTAGCCGATATTATTATTATTTCTTCTGGAATAAAATAAATTTTGGTGCTAAAGGGATTTGCTCGAGAGCCAAACTCCCCTAAATGACATCTGTTTTCACTCAAAAGCAGGCCTGGAGCTTTTTTTTTTTTTCCCAATTCTGAATTTTTATTTTTCAAAAGATAATGTTATAAAAACATTAAAGAATAATTTTTAAAGAGAATAATATTGAAGAATGCACTCACAATTCCATGTCAGGGGGCTTTATTCCTTTGGTCTCTTTTTTTCATGCCTTCTGAGTCCTGGCCACCGGCCGGTGGGTCTCTGTAAGGGTAACTAGAACACAGGGGCCACTTGAAAAGTCTGCTCCTTCGCACGTATTGCAGGAATATGTGCATCTTATTGCCTAATCTCTGTAACTATTACTCTTAACTACTGCCCCATATTCTGTTAAGCTGATAGAATGTAATTTATTAATTAAGTTTTATCTTTTCATGGACATTTATTATATCTGGTTCACTAATTTATTGATTGATTTGACACATGTTTATATAGTCCTGCCATGTCTTAGACACTGCTTAGTGGTGGGGGCACAACATTAAAAAATAGATAATATTTTTGTCTACTAAGGAAGTCTATTAAGGAAGATGTGAAGGTCATTTGCTATTGCATTGCAATTATAGTAAGTACTGCAATGAACGTGTTTGTATTTCTACCTTTTGCCTCCATTTGATTAATTTCTTTATAATCTGAGAAATGGTATTACTAAGTCAAACAGTCTAAATTGTTTTATGGCTCATAATAATAGTATATTGCCGATTTGCTTTCTGAAGTTGTTTCCCAATCAATATATCACCAAGCAGTACTTAAGTATAACAGGATAACGGAAATCACATCAGCACTGGATATTTTCATGGCTTAATTTTGCTAATTGAATAATACAAGTTGATCCTTCCTTATTGTTTTAAGTTGTATGTATTTGACCACTGCTGGGGATGGACACTTACATATACTTATCTACGATAATTTATTTACTCTTCATATTTTCTTATGTGAATTCTCTGTTCTTACTCTTTGTCTGCTTATCTATTGGAGTTGTGGTATTTTTCAATTTAAATTATAATTAGTTCTTTATACATTTGGCCAATAGATAATGAATTTTAAGCTATTACATTGCATATAAGTATTTCCCTAGTCCATTTTCTCATTATTTTAACCATGTTGTTTTTCCATTGTTCAGAGACTTTACAATTTTATAAAGTCATTTTATTCTTTTCTTCTAATACCTCATTTTAAGAGGACCTTTCTTTCAAAAGTGAAGAAATTGTTTTCTGCTGGTGTGTGTGTGTAAAATTTAAAGATGCCTTATACCTATAACTATGAAGAAATTATTTGTCAGCACAGCGGAGCTTCAGATTTGGGACTGTGAGTCCTGTCTGCTTGCATTTGGATCCGCTTCCCAGCTGTGTGACATAGGGCAAATTCCTTAACCTCTCTGTGTCTCAGCTTCCTAGTAATAGTAGTATACAGAGTAATAGTGCCTATCTTGATTTGTTGTTATGAGGACTGAGTTAATATATATAAAACAGAACAAAGCCTCCTATACAACAGCACTCAGAAAATGCTGGCTCTGTTATTTTTATCAGGATCATCACTTAGCATGCTTATGAGACTCCTGCTCCAGCTCCAAGGGTTGGTGATTTTTATTTGGAATCAACTAAATGAAAGAAAAGGGAGGATATAAGTCATTAAAGGATGACTTAATTCTTTGAAGGGCAACAACTCTTTGGAATCTGTAAAGCCCTAATGATAAGTAATGCATCATTGTTTATTTCTTGGTCTGGCCACGTGCTCAGCTCATGATGGATGGTGCATCTCCTCCAGGTACTATAATAGTTGTCATTCTTTTATGAAGCATTTCAACCATCAGGCTCTTCACTGTGCGATTTTATTGCACCTGCACAGCGTAATATGGTAGTCCCTACCTCTGTGGGTCAAGAAGATGTTTAATAAGGGAGAGGTAGGGAAGCATGCCAGAGTAGAGGATTTGTGCCAAGAGGAATCAGAAGAGGAGATTTTCCTCACTAGCCTAGGAAAGATGAGTCAAACACTCATTCATGACCATGTGCATCAGAGACCCTCTCCACCTAGAACATCAGCCATGAGCAGCGCCCACGGCCACAGCTCGTTCCGTTTCTGACATGCCGATGGTGATCCAGGGTAGTAACGTAATGATGCACATTGCCTTTGACTCGCTGTTCTGGTTTTGTTGATAACTCGAGGGCATGTTTTCCAGAAAGTTCTGTCTTGAGAGAGTGAGCAGGAGGACAGATTCCCCGGTTGACTGGCTTCTGAGCAGATGGAACACTGCAGCCTCTGAAAGCCTCCTGGTTCTCCTGCAAATAAGTTTCTCAGATGCATATATTTAGGGAAACAATTTATCAATGACGATGACAAAGCCATCTGGCTCTAAAGACAGGAAAAATCCAGAGGTTGTAAAAGTTTATATTCTGAGGAGTGTACGTCTAAGTTTTATTATAAGGAAAGAATGAGTTTGGTTTGTGGCTTGTTTTCAGGGATTTTTTAACCTGGCACTGCTAATAGAGGAAGGTGCTATAATCCCACATCATATTCTGGATTTCTTGGAAATTGACCCAACAATCCATTCTAATAACATCTCCATCCTCCGGGAACTGTATGAAAGGTGAGTTCAGAGCCTTTTCAGTACTGTGACCGCTGTGCAAGTGGGTAGTGTTTGCTTTTTGGCTAAAGTTATCCTTATTCTTATTTTCTAAAGTATTTAGTCTTAGTTGCTCAGTTGTGTCCAACTCTTTGCGACCCTATGGACTGTAGCCCACCAGGCTCCTCTGTCCATGGAATTCTCCAGGGAAGAATGCTGGAGTGGGTAGCCATTCCCTTCTCCAGAGGATCTTCCTGACCCAGGGATTGAACCCTAGTCTCCTGCATTGCAGGTAGATTATTGCCTGAGTTACGAGGGAAAAGTCCTTTATTTTTTAATGTCAGTGGTTATAGAGGGCCCAGGATTTGCTTCAATTAGAGAACACACAGCTGGACCCAAACTTAATTCCCCTTTCTAGTATCTGAGGACTGAGATACAGAATGTGCTTGATCTGAAGTTAAAATGCTGACCCAGGTTTTCCATGAGAGTGGAAAAAATAGTGTCCAATTAGATGATGCTCTTCTGCAGATAGAGAGGCATCCCTGTGTCTGGACTTTGGACACTCAGACAAAAGTGTTGTTTGGCAGTCTCCATGCTGCAAGGTCTTCCTTGAAATGTCTTTTTATAAATGATAAGACTGACCTTTTCTGAGATTGCTGCCTGGGTGTCTAGTATTTCCTGTAGGCTCAGACTCCTCAGAACTGCTTTATTTCTTTCTCCCCTCATCTTACGTGTGCTCATTAGACCCAAAACAGAAGGACATGTGTTTGAGGATCTGCAAATATTGGCAATGCTACCAACGTCTTCCAACACTGTCAGGATGCCCTGTGCTGTTTGTCTGCAGGTGCTGGAGCCATAGCAATGAGGAGTCCTTCAGCCCCTGCTCCCTGGCCTGGCTTTACCTTAACCTCCGGCTGATCTGGGGCGCTGTCCTTCACTCTGCGCTGGTAAGGAACCGTCTCCCCCCAGCCCTGCCCTCGTGGTCCCTGCCTTCTATCAATCATCTGACATCTGCTTTGGATGTTTGCAGATCTACTTCCTGGGAACCTTCCTGCTGTCCGTATTGATCGCCTGGACTGTGCAATATTTCCAGTCTGTCTCAGGTAAAGATTTACCAAAAGCTGGGCCCATATATAAAAAAGTAGTGATTCTTTTTCCCTACGAGAAAAATGACACTTTCGCCCCTTGGCCATGCTGTTGCCTTTTGTTAGGAGGGTCATTCACCAAGTGATGGTTACCCCTAGGGCTATATGGTAATCTCTGGCTGAGGCAAGGCTCCAAGTATTGTTATATTTTTCAAAATAAGCAAGGATTTAAAAAACAAAAAAAAATAAGGTGCTTAAGAAATTGAACAAAAATGTCTACTCCCATTGAAAATATACCTGCTATCAAAAAAACTATGAATTTCCCAGGTGGCACAGTGGTAAAGAATCCACCCACCAATGCAGAAGATGTGGGTTCAGTCCCCGGATCAGGAAGATCTCCTGGAGGAGGAAATGGCACCCCACTCCAGTATACTTGCTTGGAAAATTCCAAGGACAGAGGAGCTTGGGGGGCTATAATCCCGGGAGTCACAGAGTCAGACCAGACTGAGCAACTGAGCGCACGTGCACACACATCAAAACTATACCTTGTGTGTCTCAAAACCCAGCTCCAGGGCTCCCTCTGGCACGAAGTCTTCCTGTGTATCCCAGTCAAGCGGCGGGATGATAAAGAAGCTCTTGTGATGAATAGCATACCCAGTCACTTAGGTTCACAGGGAGGGGCCGGGAGGGCTAATGGAGCCAGCATTTTGTCTCGTGCGCTTCCACTAGTCAGTAGTTCTTTTCTGAACTAGGGTGGGGCAGTCCTTCTAGCCGGGTTTAGAGTCCAGGCTTACCGCCTCATTAGCTGTGTGACTTATGGACAGTTACTCACCTTCCCGATCCTCTAATTTCTCATCAGTAAAATAAAGTTACGACAGTAGCTACTTCTCAGCGCTGTTAGGAGGGCTCAGTGAAAAAAAAAATACTCATGGCGCTAAAATGACCACTGTAGCTCAACGTTAGATGTTATGTTTATCTGATATATAAAACCCTCTGGATAAAGTTCGCTCTTGTGTCTGTCTTTCCTATGAAACCATAGGCTGAGTCAGAGGAAGGCCTTGGTCTCATCATGTATGACCTCACACTTAGTAGGTGCTCAAATTTTCGAACGCCTCTCAGAGGAGAATTCCAATTCTCCACCACCTGGGAAGCTACACCAGGACCGAATTATGCACGAAGACCAACAGGGACGTTTACAAATGGATACATTAGGACTGGACATGGCGTTTGAGCATCGGCACAGGCGTTGTTTGTGTAGCAAATAATGAAAAGCAAAAGGAGTACATTTCAGCTCATATTCGATGGTGAGATGGAAGTCACTCTTCTGAGAGGCTAATACAGAGTCATTTTCCCTGATTACCTGAGGAGGTTAATAAGGAACCATCAAAAACCCTTCCAGGTTTGATGCCCTGTAGCATGCTGGCTGATAAATTTTCCTCATGCAAATTCTGTCCCATCCTTAAATTTGTTGCCAGGTAGAGCACATTTATTTTGCATCTTGTCAGTGTTTTCCATTTCAAATTATCTTTGTCATTTTTACTCTGTAGAAATATTGTTATGATTATTACAAATGCAATTCCGTTAGAGGAGCTGAAAATTGTCTTTATGATTTTATGCCAGCTGGTAGCCATGAAAATTATGGGCTGGTAGAATGGCTTTTATCAGAAGTCGTCTTTTTTTTCCTTTCTCCATAGCTTCATTATCAGTCCCTCCACATTTCCATCTCCCTGTCCCTCCTGCCTTTTGATGTATTTTCCCCTTCTTATGTATCCTTTACTGTTTCATTCTCTTTTTTTCTTCACTTTTTTCAAACTCTTTCACTTGCTTCTTTATATATATACCTCTTCCCTTTGGTGAGCACTGGACAAGTCTGAATATATATATATATATAAAATAATTTAATTCTATGCCCTCCATTTTACAGATGGTAAAATGGGGGCTACAGGAATGACGTGGTTTGCCCAAAATCACAAAATAAAATCCAAGAAAGGATGTAGGGCAGCTGACATCTGAGTTTTTTCACACTCACAATAGTTTATAGCATGGGCTACCATCTGCCTCTGACCCATTGTCATCTTACATAAGATGTACTTTTTAACACATTTTCTGGTACCCTGAAATGAAGGACAAGTAACCTGCCTATATACTTATTTTTAAAAAATACTCTAAACAGCGATATAAAGAAGAAATAAAAAAGAAAGTAATTATAATAAAAAAGAAAGCAATTATAATAAAATAACATGTATTTCAGTATGTATATCCTAGCCCTGTGCTTCTTAATTTCAATGTGCACAGAAATCAGGCATGGATCTGGTTAAATGTAGATTCTAGTCAGTCAATCTGGAGGTGGCCTCTGAGATCCTGCATTTCGCACAGGGTTTCAGGTTGCATCCACAGAGCTATTCTATGGATCATACTTGGAGTCATAAGGACCTGCTGCTGCTGCTAAGTCACTTCAGTTGAAGGGCCTAGAAATAAAAACAAAAACAAAAACAAAAACTGTAGGTATTTCCAAAACATGCCCCCGTGGGGGTACCTACCAGCTCTGTTAGGACTAGCATTGAATTAAAATATGTAGTAAATTATTTTCATATTTTTTTAAGTCTTCAACGTAAGTGCAGATTTGTCCCTAGTTTTGAAATAAGAGCGTACTCCATCAGGATTGGGCAATGGGGCAAGGGGGGATTGAAGCACAGAGAAGAAGAGAAGCACTGCAGAGGGGTCCTGAGAGGGCAAAGTTTCTGCCCCAGGCACCTCCTGGATGAGCCAAGGTCCATGAGCCACCCCACGAATGGGATGGATGTAGTAGGCGCAGGTGGTAACCCTGACCACGGTGTAGCTGGTGCAGGAATGCAGCCGCATGCTGACACCCAGAGTACAGAGGGACAGGATTTGTTGCGCTCAGAGCCTCCCTTAAGGCTCTGGGTGGGAGGATTGTGCCATAAGTTAGGGATCTTTGTCATTTTGTGATTTGCATTTTTTACTGTAGTTGTTTTTAAAAACTAATGATTTATGGCCAGACCTTTAAATTCAATTGTCCATCCATTTTGCGTTCAGCTCCAGCTACCTTCATTTTCCTCCTGAGTTTATTCGCTTTGTGATATATAGTCCACATTTCACTGTGTTTGCCACGTTAAATTGTCCTGCATTCAGAAGGCTAGCAGTGCGGGACAGCAGCTGACAGCACAGGCTGCTGAGATTCCGGCCTGTTGCTAGTTGTGTGACCTTTGGCAAGGGAGGGACCCTTTCTCTTCCTCGGTTTCCCATTCTCTAAAACAGCAGAAGACCATCTTATTTACAAAGCAGAAATAGAGACACAGACGTAGAGAACAAACATACTGATACCAAGGGAGGACGGGGTGGGGGGAAGAATGGGATGAACTGGGAGATCGGGATTGACATATACACTACTGGTACCGTGGATGAAAAAGATAACTAATGAGAACCTACTCTATAGCTCAGGGAACTCTACTCAGTGCTCTGTGGGGACCTAAATGAGAAGAAAATCCAAAAAGAGGGGATATATGTATTTATATAGCTGATTCACTTTGCTGTACCATAGAAACTAAGACAACATTGTAAGGCAACTATACTCCCCCCAGAAATTTTTTTTAAAGAAAAGAAACAAAAATAAATCAAACAGCAAAAATAGTAGTATACCTACCTCATATTGTAGTTGAGAAGCCAAATGAAAGAACATAGGGTTCTTTAGGACTCAAGAAATGTTAGCTTGTAGCTTCCTAAGGAGTAATGGTCTCTGGGGCATTTTCCTTTCAATTAAAGCATGCTGACACCAGGTAATGCCTCCACTTAAAGAGCTTGTTTACCTCAGTCAGTATCACAATACTACCAGAGTCTAGCATGCTCTTCTTTGCTGTTAGACTCTTTCTAAGACATAAAACTCATTTTCAAAAACCAGCTGAACAAAGATACCGATTAGTCTAGCAAGCATACCAGAATAAGTCCACAAAAAATATTGTGTACACACAATAGATCTTTTTTTTTTCCTTTGAGGGAAATTGTTTTTGATTCCTAGCTTTCATTCCCCCAGATGGCTCAGTCTTTCTGGAAGCTGATGCCTCCCAGGGACATGCTAAGGTCCATGGGTCTTGGGTGGCACTCACCACTCAGGTGATCACCAGTCTGACAGCAGAATACACGCTGATCCGGGCCTACAGCGTCCTTCCGGGTCCTTCAGCTTTGCAGCTTCTGAGTCATCAATGAGTCCCAAAGCTGATCATCATTAGCCTTTCTTCCCCCAACTCTTCCTTTCTCAGATTGCTGCAGGGCAAGATGAGAATTCCACTGAGCTGTACCCCCAGCCAGGCTCAGCCTCTTTCTCACACTCCAAAAACCTCCTTTCCCCACCTCATTGCCTCTCTAAAGCACTTTTCCTCTTCCCTCCCTTGGCAAAGATGCCAAGCATAATTGCCTTAATAGACCCGGGATTTGGGATGGAGGGGAATCCCAAAGTGTGTCTGGGAGCATCTCCATTTCTCTTGTCACAAATCTCCCCAAGACCAAAAAAAGTATGGAGCCTGGCTGCCTAGTAGAAAGTAAAAGGGAGACTAGAGGGAGATAATGTAATGACCAGTTCAGAGAAAGTCCTGCCTTCCTCGGATTAGTGTAAACTTTATGTCTAAACATAGTACACAGGAGAGAGCAAGATTTGTAGAACTACCAGCTCCAGGCATGACACAGGGTACCTTTGGAACCAATGTCAGCCAATTCAAAACATGCATAATTTAAGCCAACTCATCCGTTTCCCCTAAGTAGTTAATTTAGGGGTCTTTTAAAAAGAATAAGATGATACGAGCAAGATTAATTAAACCTTTTCCTACTCTTTTCCTGTCCTCTACATTTCCAGTTAATGAGGTTCCTCCTAAAATTACAGTAGAAAATGTCACAAAGTAGTGCTCATGAAGAAAGCAGTAGCTTTAAAGTCAGAGTGATTTAATGGTGCGATTTTACTTTTCTCCTATCTCATTACCCTTGGTGCCCTACTGGTATCTTTACTCATGAGAAATGTTTAAATGACATGGATTTTCTACATGGGCTGGGCCCTGCTGGAGCCAGAGGCTCAAATGAAGTTGATTTAATCTTCAGATTTTCGGAGTTTCCCTCCCTCACCTTACCCGCACCTACCTCCCCTGTCTTTGTAAATATTCAATTATCTCCCAATTCACCCAATATATTCTCTACTATTCTTCTTTTCTTTGTGCTCACATCTGGTGAGCTGGCAAGCAGATATTTTTCCTACCATGGTCCACAACAGAGATTGGCAAACTTTTTCTGAAAAGGGCCAGATAATAAACATTTGGGCCTTTGAGGGCCATCTCTGTCACAACTATTCAACTTTCATGATAGTTCAAAAGCATCCATTGACGATACTGGAAAACAAATGGTGAGGCTGGTCTTCAATAAAATGCTACTGTGGACATGACGATTTAAATCTCATATACTTCTCCCATATCACAAAATAGTACTCTTGATTTTTATTCAAGCATTGCAAAATGCAAAAACCATTCTTGGATTGCAAACTATACAAAAACAGGCAGCAAGTCATATTAGGTCCATGGACTGCAGTCTGCCAACACAGGGCCAACTCTTGATTTTTCTCACTAATGAACAGGAAATGGTCCCCCAAGCAGCAAATAATCCAAAAATCACTTCTATTTGGCTCTGGAATGCACTCTGCAATTTTTTAAGCAGCATGCTGGTTTTCCGGTTACCTTGATTCTAGTCTGGTAATCAAATTAGAATGGATTCCAGGTGAGTGGAGACAAAAAGGCCATTCTAAAATTGTGACCCACTATGGGGGACGGGGCTTGTCCAATGATTGCAAACTCCTGATGAAAATGGAAGAGTTCTCACATGGATAATAGCAAATTTACTGCTGAAACATTGAGCATTTTTATTACATTCTAACAAGATTTCAGTGGTGGCAATGCCAATTATGCATTCTTTCTACATTTACACATTTGGCACTTTTTTGTTTTAATCAGAAAACTGATTGCTGATTTATCTTGTTACCATGGTGATTTAAACATTTCCCTGAGCTTGAAATGGAAAAATAGGTGACTTAGTACTTCATTAACTTCCTCAGAGAATCATCAGAAGGATAAATCTTTGGGCCTGAGAACGTTTTGGACACCATGTGATCCAAGCCCCTCAATGTACAGATGAGGAAACCGAGGCCTATGAGATTCAAGCATCATCTTAGGACTGAAATGTCTGCCATTCAGTATCTACCCCAAAGTTGCCTACTAGTGATTGATAAACGTGATTTGCCTGGAACAGGTCTCCTGACTCCAGCAAATGGTCTTTCTGCCGAATGCCTGGGTCTCACAGTCCCTGCCATGCGTGGTTAGGTCACCTGCCAGAGTGATGACTCTGACCTAGGAGTGTCACATCGTTACATCACACCTGGGCACCACCCCCCACCCCACACCACCATCACCACTGTTTTGTTCTTTCAGAACAATCTCTGGATTCACAAAGTCTTCTGTAGATATTGGAGGGGGTTCCTTGAAGAATTCCTTTATATATTCAAAAAGGTCAGAGGCTTTGGAGCCCATTCCTGATTTATCTAGAATAGCCTCTCAGAGGTGGAAATCTTGAAGCACATATTCTGCAAGTAGGTACATTTCAGGATGGACATTTGGGAACCTTTAAAAATGATCCCACCTGCTGACTCAAGAACTGCAGAACTTAAGAGCACTGCTTAAAGGCAAACTAGCAATTGTTCCACAAAGCATGGCCACTGTACTAGCCATACGTCATGCTACCCCCATTTGACAGAGAAACTGCAGCTCAGAGACGTTAAGTAACTTGCCCAAGATCGCTCAGCAACTGGGAACTGGCAGGACCATGTGACTCCTCGGTTTTCTGGCTTCAAAGTTTTAGCTATTTTCATAAGCTCCTGGGGTCTAAAAGTGAGCCATAGGCATCCCAGAAACAAATGCTTTCATCAGTCCTGCCAGCCAGGCCCCAGAAATTGATAAATCAACACATTACCATGGTTAGCCAGGTCACTAGTAGTAATAGCTAACATCTAATGAGTATGTAGACAAATCAAACACTGTTTTAAGAATGGAATATACATTAATTCTTTTAATCCTTATGACAGTAAGGTATAGGTATTCTTATTTTGCTCGTTTTTTTAGAGGCAGAAAGAGAGTGGGTAACTTGTCCAAGGTTACATCACTGATTAAAGGCAGGGCAGCCAGGTCCCAGAGCCCAGTTTTATGGATGGACCAAGATATATCTCAGCCTCAGTGCTTTGGATTTTCTTCTCATTTAGGTCCCCACTTGTGATATTTGGAGCTGAATCACTCCTTGTTGATGGGAGTGGGGGAGGCCAGCATAGGCATTTTATGATGCTTAGCAGCATCCCTGGCTTCTACCCACTAAATGCCAGTAGAACCTCACCCTCCAGTTGTGACAACCAAGTATGTCTACTGACGTTGCCAACTGTCTCCTGGAAATCAAAATTACCCCCACTTGAAAACTATTGACATAAAGTATAAAACTTTATAAGCCTCCTTAATCTTTATGGTGGTCCAAGCTTCTTACTAAAGGTAGAATGATAAATAATTAAGCCTGGTAATTATGTTTTCCAAAGCTTATATACATGTACTTAAATAAGTCAATTTAAATCAAATTTGGTATATCATCCAAATGGAATCAGAATATGAATGAAACCAACACTCTTTTCTGATTGATTGCTATAATCCATAGCTTGCATTGCATCAACACCAAGTGAAAAAAGAAAAAAAAGAGAGATCTGACCATAGAAAACATAGACCAAGAGTTGTTTCTCCCTTCCTTCCTTCCTTCCGTCCCTCCACCTTCTTCCCTTTCTTTTCCTCTTTTTCTTTCTTTCTGAATATTTACCTGGAATTCGCAGCATAATTTTAAGACTTAGACTCCCAGAGATCTTTGCCTATCTATTCCAATTGCCATTTTATAGGAGGAAACACCAAAGTGCAAAGAACCTAGATAATGGGTCCAAAGTTGCTCATCTGTTTATAGTATCAAGGACAGTAGACGAGCAGCATCTCTTCTGGCTTGCTAGAGTCCAGGTGTGGTTGTGTGATTCAGCATGTGTTGTGCACGTGTCTCTGCAGCCAGCAGTTCCCACCGGACAGCAGCCCGGGCCCCCCCTGCAAGTTCAGCTGTGACTCCAACGGCAGATGCCTCCGCTCAGGACCAGCCCACCATCACCAACAATCCAGAGCCACGTGGGTGAACTATGCGATCCAGGTCTCTCCAGATGAGAAAAAAGCCTTTCAACAACTGGTATTGGAGAGCTGTGGCTGGGGCATTATACACCTTAAATGTCTTCTCAACTGGATGCGAATTTTGCACTTGGTGTCTTTTTTTTTTTTTTTTAATTAAAGAAATGCCCAGAGCAGACAATGGTTATACCAAAGGTTATCAAACAAATACAAGGAGCATCCTGATCACAGAGGTGTGTTGGGAAGGTTAACTGGGTTATTCTGGATGTCCATGCCTAATGATTGTGTGTACAGGGAGTCAGTTTGCCTTGTGGTGTATCCAAATCCTTATACACTGAGGTGCATTTTAAGAATCGTAGCCCCTTGTTCATTCCATTTTATTAAAACAACAGAAAATTGTGACTTCTCTACCAGTTGGATAATATTTGGTATGCGTGTTTGCCACTGCCCTGCTCCTCGCAGTCCCATGGACAGATTTCCATTTGACATCTAAGACCAGCATTTCTGAGGCACCTTGAAATGAATAGGTTAAGGCTGGAAACACAGGAAAGGAATGGCTTTGTAAATGGGTTTACATTTTTCTCCTTGATTTTTTTCTAGGGTTGTAATGCTTCCAAATCAGTTAATGACACTGTTGGATGTCATTTACTTTTCAATTGCAATCCATAAAATAACATTTAGAAAATTCTTAGTATTTAAGTGTAGTATTTTCCATGAATTACCCATTAGAATAGACTGGCAGCAGTGGAAAACGCAGGAAACAAGACTTTAGCTCATAGTCTCATTCCCCACCCATTATGCCTGCCTGCATCTGCGTAGGGGTGTGTGTGTGTGTGTGTGCGTGTGTGTGTGCGTGTGTGTGTCTGAGAGAGAGAGAAGAGAAAGAGCCAACTGCCCACACTGTATGCTGCTAAGGTAGTAAATAAATCAGTAATGCAATATTGTGGGTCCAAACTACTCTTTGCACTACTTTATTTACAGTAGTAAATAAAAATTATTTTTATACCATTGACTCCTAGGAAGTGGCTGCTTTTTTTTTTTTTTTTTTTACATTTTTGTAGTTAACTGTTGTCATTGTACAAAGTCCTAAAGTCCATACATTCACCTCAAGGAGGCAAAAAGAAAAAGTCCCCTTATGAGAGGGATTATTGCTGGTAACCATTAACGTTTGTGGATAGAGAGGTGGCAGGAGTCTCCTCTCCAGGGAGCCTGAGCTCAGGGGCTGGGCCCTGTGATGTTCACACAGTATCAGCCATTGTCTCAGGGCTCTGCTGTTGTGAGGCTGGGTTTCTATCAGTTCTAGGCTAAGTCTGTAGCCCATCCTCTTACTCCTCTGTGTAGTGTTCTTGTTTTAGCAAAGATTGTCCTTCCTGCTTGTGAAAACATTAGGCTTTGGAGTCAGACAGCCCTGGATACAAATTCTGGTTCTGCTGCTTACTAACTCTGTAATCTGGGGTGAGTGATTAACCTCTCTGAGTCCCAGATTATTCTTTTATAAAATATTGGCCATATAACCCACCTTTGGGGCTTTTTATGAGGCTTAAGTGGGATAACAGGGTTTCCTAGGTGGCCTATGATAAAGAACCTGCCTGCTAGTGCAGAAGACTCACATTCAAACCCTGGGTGGGGAAGATCCCCTGGAGAAGGAAATGCAACCCGTTCCAGTATTCTTGCCTGGAGAATCCCATGGACAGAGGAGGCTGGCGGGCTACAGAACATAAGGTTGCAAAGAGACAACAGACACAACTGAAGCGACTCAGCACACACACAGTCAAGTAGGGTAACATGTAAAACTCTCAGGACGGTGCCCTGAACATGATTGGTTGTTATTTATATTAGAAAGAGAAGTTGAGGGGTCAGACCAAGGGCTCTTTGATCCACCCAGATGCTCTTCATGGCAAACACACCTGTTCTCCAGCTGCTGGGAACACAGGCCACTTGACAGTTCATAGCTGCACGCCTCACTGGGAATTGCCATCAGTGACAAGGATCTGCCCAAGGTAAAATCTTTCCATATGCACTCAGGGCCAGACTGGTTAATGTCAGGAGGGAGGTTTTCATAATCTCAGCACTACTGACATTCGGGGTCAGGTGCTCCTTTGTCGTGGGGCGATGGAGGGGGGTTGTCTGTCTTGGGCATTAGGATGTACTACAGCAGCATTACTGGTCTCTATCCATTAAAAACCAGTAGTGCATGCAGCACCCGCCCAACACACACACCCCCTTGTAGGCCAGTTGTGACCGCCAAAAAAGTTCTGACATTGCCAGACATTCCTTAGAGGGTAAAAAAATCATCACCCCTCCTTCACCTTGATAATGATTGGTGTAGGAAAACAAAGGCTCCTTGCCTCAATTTGGAACAGTCCTTGAAGGGCCACCCCAGCTCCAGAACACCACCTTGGTGGCACCCTCATTCTAGCTCAAATTCTCCCTCTGCCCAATTCTGCCCTCCTTGTTTTCACATTAGATTTCCTGACATCTCCTATAAAGGCTCCTATAAACCTTTCCACACAACCCCGCACTAAGAATCTGTTTCCAAGAAACACAATTATGTTAGTCTTCTAGAGCTGCCATGTCAAAGTAGCACAGACTGGGTACTTAAGCAACAGAACTTATTTTCTTGCTGTAGGGAGACTGGAAATCCAAGATCAAGGTGTCAGCAGGGTGGTTTTTTCTGAGGCCTCTCCATGGCATGTAGGTGGCATGTCTTCTAACGGTATCTCTTTATAGTCTTCCTTCTGTGTGTATTTGTGCCCTAATCTCCTCCTCTTACAAGGACACCAGTCCTATCGGATCAGGGCCCATCCTAATGACTTCATTTTACCTTAAATATCTCTTTAAAGACCCTGTCTCCAAATGTGATCACATTCTGTGGTACTGGAGGTTAAGACTCTAATACGTGAGTTTTAGGAGGACACAATTCAGCCCATAATACCAACCTAAAACACCATGGGAGGTTGATTAAGGTCCAGAATATGGACTCTTGGGAGGTGTCCTGATCTGAGACAGTTGCCCAAACATGCTCATCTCAGCTGATTCTGTAAAGAACAGGAGTGGTTCCAGAGCCAAACCATTTCAATCACTTCAGTTGAAGCTAGTAGAACGAGAGTAAAAGTGTTAGTTGCTCAGTTCTGCCAACTCTTTGAGACCCTATGGACTGTAGCCCACCAGGCTCTTCTGTCCATGGAGTTCTCCAGACAAGAACACTGGAATGGCAGCCATTGCCTTTTCTGGGGGATCTTCCCAATCCAGAGATTGAACCTGGGTCTTTTGCACTGGAGGCTGAATTCTTTACCATGTGAGCTACCAAGGAAGCTAGTAGGTCTTCCATCGATTCCTGTTCCAGCTTAGACTCCTGTTCTCTTGGGAGTTCTCAGACAGTATGATGTAGGTCCAGCCTTGATCTCCATCTTCTCTCCTTATGTTCTCAACTCAGTTCCCACAAGTCCGATGTCCATGCTGGCTGGAATAGAACCTTGCACAGTGAAGGAAACAGGGCCTGGGGTTGGGGGTGGGAGGTGGGGAGGAAAAAAGGAATGGGAGGATGGGGCCCAGAGGTGGTACTCAGTCACTTCCCTATCGCCCCCTCTCCTTGGGACATTCTTAGGCCAGAGGGTGAGTTCAGTAGATTGTCACACAGATCTAGCACACAGATGGGATTTATTTGGTCCACCAAATACTTTTAAAACTTCAATTATGTTGTTATCTTAAAGATTTTAGGCTTTTCCTAGAAAAATCTACAGATGTGAAAAAACTGGACTTTCATTGCTATGTGGTAAGAACTGGTTGAAGCTGAGAAGGCCTGCTCCTTTTAGACAGATCTTATGCTTTCTGGTTTGCCCCCGTCTCCACCAGTCCCTGCTGTTTAAACCTACGTAGGTATTTGAATTTAAGATCCATGCTTTGGACTTTCTCTTCATTCTTAATGACTATTTTGAGAAGTTTGAGACAGACCTCCAAATTTATCTACTGCTTAATCACTGCAAAGCCCCTGGGGAACTGGGGAAATGGTAGTCTTTCTGCGGTCTGATAGAGGGAGAGGCCAAGTTGCGAGTCACATGAAGTCCCAGTAAAGTGTCCAAAATGTTGCGGTATAAAATGTCAATTAAAAAAAAACAAACGGTATTTTCAAGAATTCCCTGGCAGACCAGTGATTAAGATTCCATTCTTTCACTGCTGAGGGTGTGGGTTCAACCCCTGGTCTGGGAACTAGGATCCCACAGTCCTCGCAATGAGACCAAAAAATTTTTCTAAAGATTAGCATCTTCCTACACCAACAAATACCTAAATGATAAAATATTAAAGAACTATATTTGTTAAAAACAAATATTTAATAAAATAATAAATATTGTAACAAATAGTTCATTTACAATAGCAATACAGTTATCAAAAGGATAAACAAACATGTCTAGTAATTAACTTAACAATGAATTCAATAGATCTTTACCAAGAAAAATATTTTAATTTAAAAGTATATAATGGACTTTCCCTGGTGGTCCAGTGGTTAAGAGCCTTCCTAACAATGCAGGGGACATGGGTTCGATCCCTAGTCTGGGACGATTCCACATGTTTCAGGGCAGCTGGGCCTGTGCCCCACAGCTACCAAGACTGTGCTCTGAAGCTGGAGTCAGGGAGCTGAACTACTGAAACTCGCATATCCTGAAGCCTGTGTCCCGGAACAGGAAGGCCACCACAATGAGAAGCCCAGGCACCACAGCTAGCGAGTAGCCCCTGTTCACCAAAACTAGAGAAAGCCAGCATGCAGCAACAAAAGCCAAAAATAAATAATGAATAAACATTTTTTAAAAAGTATATAGAGAAGATATAAATAAAGCAATGTACCAAGTTCATGGGTGGGATAACAACATAAAAATATGTCAATTTCCTCATAGTTGATATATAAATTCAGTGAAATTTTAATCAAAGTCCTGATTTTGTGAGAAACTAGCAAACTGATTTTAAAATTTATATGAAAGAATAAAAAATCCATGCATAACTAACTAAAAAAACAAAAGTAAAGTGCCTTGACCTACCAAATATTATTATACAACAAAATCATAATAGTAGAAATAGTAGGGTGATGATGCAGGAACAGACAAATGATTCCAGGTGAAAAAATGGGGATCACAGGAACCGACTGGATTTATATGGAAATTTGATGTGTGGTAAAATATTATCACACCTCAGTGGGACTAAGAGTAGAATATTTAATAAATAGAGTTAAGAAATTGGCCAATCATATGCAGAAAAATAAGATTGAAATTGTACCTCTTGTCCTTTATTTTTAAAATTCAAAATAAATTAAAATTGTAACATAAGTAGAACCACAAGGCTAGTAAGAGAAATTGTAGGAGAATATTTTACATATTTTAATAAGGAAAGATTTTTTAAAACAACATATAGATTTTCCCTCTTCAAAAATGAAGGATTTTTATTCAGAAAAGTCTACCACAGCCAAAGTTGGTGGATTGGTGACAGGCTGGGAAAAGGCATTTGTAACATCCAACACTGCAAAGGAGCAATATATAGATTGCGCTAGGAATGTATGTTAATTAACCGCCACAACAAACAGAAAACCCAGTAGAAAAAATATTCAGAACCAATTATCAGGTAATTCATAAATGAAGAAAATTTAATGACTTACAAATAAAGAGCTGTTCAACTAGCTTGAAGTCAAAGAAATACAAACTGAAATTAAAAGGTATAACTTCATCATATTTGCAAGAAAGAGAAAGACATGCATATGGGAAAATAGTAACTCTCATTCTTAGTCACTAGGAGGCAAACTGGCAAGCAATATGGCAGCAATGGTAAAATTAAATATCTATAGATTCAGCAAACCCTCCTGAGTATGGACTCCACAAACTGCACAGGTCCCATGGGGAATCTATATGAAGGAGGATGTTCTCCACAGCAGTACTGAGAAAGCAAGGTGATGGAGCAGCCTGGACGCCCATCAGCTGGAGAGTGGATATGATGGATGGATGAAGTATAAAACAACACACAGTATCTGATAATATAAAATACCTAGGGATAAAGTTAACAAAATTTTATGAAGTCTGTATTCTGAAAACTAAGAGCATTACTTAAAATTAAACAAACCGAAATAAAATGGAGATATATACCATGTTTATAGATTAATAGACTTAATATTTTCAAGATAGCAATCCTTTTTGAATTGGTAGATTTTGAATTTGTAGATTCAATGCACTAACCATCAAAATCTCAGCAGGATACTTTGGTAGAAATTACCAAGTTGATTCTAAAATTTATATGGAAATGCAAAAACCTGGAATAAATAAAGCAATGTAAAAGAAAATATGTAAAAACAAATATAAGAACAAAACTGGAAGACTGACACTACTTGATTTTAAGGCTTATCATAAAGCTACAGTTACTAAGACAGTGAGTGTCATACTGACCTAAAAATAGACAAATAAATAGTAAAGAATAGAGATTCCAGAAATTCCCACACACATACACATGATTTTCAACAAAGTTACAAAAAAAAAAAATTATCTGCCTTGGAGAAAGAAAGATGTTTTCATAAAAACAAGTTAATTGTCATAAGCAAAAACAAAAAATTTGATTCTTCCCTTACACCAGATATAAAAATTAAAATTGGTCATAGAATGTATACACTAAAATTATAAAACTTGTGGAAGAAAGTGCTAGCATCCTTGATTTGGCAAAGATTTTCTTATGTAGGACACAAAAAAACATGAATGATAAATTTAAAAAATCAGTAAACTGGACTTGACCAAAATGAGGAACTCTTGCTCTTCAAAAGACACCCAATGAAAAGGCAAGTTACAAACTGAGAAAATATATCTGCAAAAATGTGTTTATGACAGAGGACTTGAATGTACCATATGTAAAGAATCGTTGCAACTCAATAATCAAAGAGCAGAAACTCAATGCAAAAACAGGAGAAACAAACTGAACAAAATCACCTCCTCATGAAGCTGACTATAGAGAGGGCAAATAAGCAGACCGAAAATATACCTTAGTGTGATTAGTCATGATGGAAAGGCAAATTAAAACCTCATTGAAATACCACTGCATATTCATTAGATTGGTAAAATTCAAAAGATTGATTATAGTAAGTACTGGCAAGGACATGAAGCGAATGAAACTCATTGACTGCTCGCACGTGCATGCTCATCAGGCAGGTCTGACTCTGTGCCCAGGACTCCGTTGTGTTTAAGTTTGAGGATCAGTCCTCCTGGAGACTTGTTTTATTTGCTAAGTCATATCTGACTCTTAGGCTCCTTTGTCCATGGGATTTTTCAGGCAAGAATACTGGAATAGGGATTATTTACCACTGAGCTGCTTGGGAAGCCCCTCATTTACTCATCCTGGGAGTGTTGCTGTTGTTCGGTCGTGTCCGACTCTCTGCCACCACATGGACTGCAGCGCTCCAGACTTCCCTGTCTTTCATCTCCTGGAGCATGCTCAAACTCATGTCCATTGAGTCGGTGATGCCATCCAACCTTCTTGTCCTCTGTTGCCCCCTTCTCCTCCTGCCTGCAATCTTTCCCAGCATCACGGTCTTTTCTAATGAGTCAGCTCTTTGCATCAGTGTTTAAGTTTGATGGCAAAAAGTCCTGGAATGCAATGTGGGAATGTAAAATCATACAGTCACTTGAGGAATTCCTTAAAAATTAGTTAATAGCACACTTCCTAATTTAGTGTTGCCAGATAAAGACACAAAGTTAAATTTGAATTTCACATAAACAGTGAAAAAAATTTCAGTATGTCCCAAATGGGACATATATATACTAAAGAATTGTTTGTTTATCTAAAATTAAAATTTATTTGGGGTTTATATATTTTTGTTTACTAAATCTGGCAACTCTACTTCCCATGCAACCTAGCCATTCCATTCCTAGTTATTCACCCAATAAAACATGAAAATACATGTCCACTTGTACACCAGTGTTCAAAGTGGCTTCCTTTGTAATAGCCCTAAACTAGAGACAACCTAAATGTCTATGAGCAAAATAATAGATAAACAATCTATGGTATAGTCATAAAATGGATTACTAACCAGTAATAAAAAGGAATGAGCTATTGATACACACACAAAAAAATGGATAAATATTAAAGTAATTATGCTTAGAGAAGCCAGACCCTCCCCCTCAAAAGAGTACATATCAAATTATTCTTCACATAAATTTCTAGACAATGCCAACTAACCTACAGTGATAGAAAGATTATCATTGACTGCCTAGGGCATATAAGGATTGGGATGATATTAGGCAGAAAGATGGTTTTTGAACTTCTCAGAGTGATAGATAATTCTTTATCTTGATTATGATGATAGTTTCACTTTGTTTACCTATTTCAAAACTCATCAAGTCGTATTCTTTAAATGCGTGCTGTATATTGTAGGTCAATTATACCTCAGTAAAGCTGTAAAATTTTATTTCTAATTTTCTTTTATTCTGATAAAATAGTGTGTGAAACTCTAGTAGTTAAAACAAGCATTCTACTTTCTTACAGAGACAAAATTCACAAATATAAGAACTAAAATAAAACCACAAGTGTTAAGGTGAAATTTGAGTTAATATTCACAAATATTAAGCCAGTGTATTTTAACTTTCCTTATAATTCATCTTCCTTTGTAGTCTTCTCTTTCATAGAGAGCCCTGAAGCTTATAACCAGAAGGTAGAAGAAAGCCAAAGAATTTGGTTTCAGATTAACAGAATAATGGACTAGCAAATTAACCTGGTAAGGGATGAGTTTCCTACAGTTTTTACTATATCAAGGGATAGGTTTGGAAGACTAGTTCATAGATTTTTCTATCAGTAGTGTAGAGACAGTGTCTCTTCCATTTGTGACAAATACGTGCTATGGTTGAAAGAATATAATAAAGTAAGTAAGAGAAAAATCCACTCTTTCTAGCCCAAAGAGTGGTGGGGAAACAGAAAAATAGGGTCTGGAGGAGGAAGACAGATACCACAGTTCTCCTTTTTTACATCCTCTCGAGTCTCAAGGGGGATTCCTATGTGGCTAAGTTGTAAAGAATCTGCCTGCAATACAGGAGATACAGTTTCAATCCCTGGGTCAGAAAGATTCCCTGGAGAAAGAAATGGAAGCCCACTCCAGTATTCTAGCCTGGGAAATCCCATGGACAGAGGAGCATGGTGGGTTACAGTCCATGAGGTCACAAAAGAGTCAGACACAACTTAACAAGTTCCCAGGAGGACTGACCGTTAAACTTAAACACAGGAGAGTCCCGGGCATAGAAAGATCTGTTCTGCTTCTGTTGGAAAGCACCATGACCCCCCTGCCCATAGCTGGGGCACAACCAGTGCCTGTTTGCTGTAGCCAATGGGGAGGAGCCTGAGTTTGGCTTCTCTGAGTCTTGCCAGCTTTCTGTGTGGTTAGGTGTCCAGAAACTTTTACATGCCTCAAGGGGGACATGTGGAAAGTCACTGAGGGTGCTGGCTGTCAAGACTTTAGCAAGCACTGCAGCTACGGAAATCTTTAAACACCAATGAGAGCCAAAAGTGAAGCCCATTAATAAGATATTGGAGGGGATGTCTGGAAGCAATGCTTAAGACAAGGGAGGAGACCACAAGTTTACTGAAGCAGGTGTTAACTTCAGAGCTTGGCCCAATGACTAGATGGTGTGAAGACCTCTTACATATTACCACAAGCATCTCACTGTGAAAAGAAAATCAAAATAGAGTTAGTATTGCTAAGAGAGCTCTCTAAAATGGTGCTGGGAGGTTATTAAGGAATGTGACTTAGGCACATCACCCTGGATGAAATCTAACATTTTGACCTGATGAAGTAACCCAGGAAAACTGCCAGAAACTCAAGATGCTTATCACATCTTTACCCTTAGATAACTCACGACAGTCACCATGTTTCAGACCCCTACCCTAAAACAATTTGTGGTTCCTTAAGGCAAATATTTTCAGACCCAGGTATAGAGTCAGTCACAATTCATACTAGGCAACTTTTAAAAACTTCGTGGCTTTTCATTTTTCTAAGTCCCTCTTTCTCATCCTCGGAAGACTTCTTCAGGTTCCCCAAATCTGGGTCTCCTAAATTTTACTTCTTAAGACCCTAAATAAGTTCTTCTTATTTGCAGTCTCCTGAATTATTTTTTTGACACCACAAATTCCAACACTGATACCATCTTCCAGAAGAAATGTGTTATGTGGGTGGGGGAAGTGAGACTCTGAGAGAGTAGGCAGTTTGCCTAAAAAAAAACTAAACTCCCAATGGCACAATGTTAGTTTATTTCACTGGAATAAATAGTTTTCCGACCCTACTTCTCTAAACACCACTACCAATACCCAAAGGACCTACACTCAAAAGGAAATCTAGGTTACAGACAAAATGAAAAATTTATATCCAAAGCACATGAATGTAGTAAATTTGTAAACCATTACCAAGATAAGACAAGAGATGTTTCAAGGCATTCAGTGCTCAAGGGCAATAGTGGTAGCCCATAAATGAAAGATATATTCAGAGGTGGGGCTGACTCATGCAGGATGGGCAGAATTGGGGTCAAGCAGATAGGATGGGACACATCAGATGAGAGGGATCTCATGAACAAGGGCCCGGAGGTGAGGGTGGGCAATGGAACAGAGAGCTTCTGCCGGGCCGCTGGTGTCCCTGTGGGTTAGCACTACCTGGGAACTCAGCAGTGAGTAAGCTCAGATGAGGCAGGCCCTGAACTTGCAAGTCCAGGCCTGGACTTGCCGTCTGGAGGCTTTGCAAAGAGAAAACCAGAGGAGACTTCCCTCGTGGTCAGTGGTTAATGCATGGGGCACAGCGATTCTATCTGGTCGGGAAGCTAAGATCCCACGTGCTGCTTGGTGTGGCCAAAAAAAAAAAAAAACCCCAAATGCAGAGAATGCTAGTTGGCTCCTCAATAGGCAAAGAAACTCAAAGTGGCTACCTGATGGCTGTTGGTGTTTGCAGAGCAGCAAAGGGCTTCAACATATCACTTAGGCCAACATGATTCTTAGAGGCACTAGAGACAAGGAAACCAAAGCCTAGCTGGCCCTGGCTAGCTGGCACGCTGTAAGGAGAGCTCTTATTTTTTAGTGTCTGTTCTCTCCGCAGAGAAAATGTACTGGCTTGATCTTTGGGAACCAGCCTATCTCACATGTCATGCCGTCTCCTGTGGCTGAGTCACTTAGCCTGACAGGACTCCTTGCTGAGAGGTCACAGAACAGAAAAGGGCGTTGGTCCCACTCTCATCCATTGCTGGCAGGAATGCACAATGGTTCACCATTTAGGAAGACAGTGTAGCAGTTTCTTACAAAAGTGGACATAGTCTTCACATGGAATTCAGCTGTGGCACTCCTTTGTATTTAGCCAAATGAACTGAAAACTTCTGTCCACACAAAAACTTGCATACAAATATTTAATACAACTTTTTTCATAATTGCCCAAACTTGGAAACAAAGATGCCCTTCAGTAGGTAAATGGATAAACTATGGTCCATCCAGATAATGGGATATTATTCAGAGCTAAAAAGAAAGAAGTTAGAAAGCCATGAGCAGATATGGAAGAAACTTGAATGCATATTACTAAGCGAAAGAAGTCCATCTGGAAAGGCTACATACTGTATGATTCCAACTCATTGCATTCTGGAAAAGGCAAAACTAGGAAGACAGTAAAAAGATCAGAGGGGGTAGGGAGAGATGAATAGGGGAAGCACAGAGGATTTCAGGGTAGTGAAAACCCTCTGAATGATGTTAATAACAGAATGATGGGTACATATCATTATGCACTTGCCAGAATTCATCAGATGTACCACACAAGATTAAACCATAAGAAAACTATAGACTTTTGGTGATTATGATGTGCCAGTGTAGGTTGGTTAGTTATAACAAATGTATGCCTCTGGTGGGAGATGTTGATAACAGGAAAGGCTGTGAATGTGTGGGACTCTGGAAGTATATGGGCAATTTCTGTACCTTCCCTAAAATTCTGCCGTGAACCTGAAACTGATCTAAAAATATAAAGTCTTAATATTTTATTTTAAAGCTAACAGAGATCAGTAACTGTTTTAAATGAATAATGTTAACATTTGAAGAAGAGACAAATGTAAGAACAACAGTACTCATTAGGACTTCAGGGCCTTCCTAGGCGACAATAGTGGTAAAGAACCTGTCTGCCTACAGGAGACATAAGAGACTCGGGTTCAAACCTTGGGTCAGGAAGATATTCTGGAGGAAGAAATGGCAACCCTCTTCAGTATTCTTCCCTGGAGAGGAGCCTGGCGGGCTACAGTCCATAGGCTCACAAAGAGTTGGACACAACTGAAGCGACTTAGCACAAACATGGACAAGACTTTAGAAATTATGGTAATTCCAAGAGTCCTTATAATAATTTCATCCCCAAAATGATGTCCCCTAGTGCTCACAGGTGTGCAAATGCCCAGAGCAAAGATACCTGGCCTTAACTATTTTCTATGTAGCCCTGAGCAACCAGCAGGCCATTTGGGCCCACTTTATTCGTCTAAGTGTCATCTCATCTCTGACCTGTCTTCAGGGTCTGATGTAAAATGATTGGGCTCCCCACCTCCCCCACACACTGATGGTTAGATGGCATCACTGATTCAATGGACATGAGTTTGAGCAAGCTCTGGGAGTTGGTGATGGACAGGAAAGCCTAGCATGCTGCAGTCTATGGAGCTGCAAAGAGTCGGACACAACTGAGTGACCAAATTGAACTAAACTGAACATTGGGCCCGGAGACTTCTGACTTCTCTCTTTTTCATTCCAGCTGCTCCATAATCCAGCTCAGGTTTCTTCTCTTCCAGGAAGTAGAAAAGAATCAACCTTCTTGGCTCCCTACCACTCACCTGGTGTTTTCCATGTATTTTTTCTACAAATAAGATCTCATAGTCAAAAGATACTCCCTCTCTCAAGAAGCCATTTGTAGACTAGTGTTTGCATGGAACCTGAAATATCTTCTGGGAACAAATCTTGATATGCTTTTGATGCTTGTGACTTGGACGTGCCTAACAGACTTGAGGGCTATGGGTGGGGAAGCCCTTACAGAAGCCAGAAGGGAAATTGACTCTAATAATCCAGACTGGGCAACAGGCCCTCAGGGCTGCTGGGGAAAACTAGACTGGGTTAACAGATAATCTCTGCTCAGCCCTGACATTCTAGGCATATTTCACATTTGAAAGAGCTGTTTCACCAAATTCTGACTCTCTGGGGTCCCGCAGGCTGTGGAGTTCACTAATGGAGTGTAAGTGAGGGAGAGAGTGTTTTTGATCCTCATTCTCCCTATCTGAGCCATGACCCTAAGTCATAAATCCAGCTTAAAGAGCTGCTGATACACATCACTCTGTACTCTATAGATGTTTGTTAAGTAAATGAACCAAGCCATCTTGCATCATGAAGCTCAGATCCTCTGCTGCTTTTTGGTGAGTTTTCATGCAAGTTTCACCAAATGACCAGTCTGAGCCAGTAAATAATGAGGAACATGAGTTCTGAGTGGTACCCTTGTAGAATTGTGGGGGTCAGAGGCTGGTGAGTAAAGAGTCACACCCCAAAAATAAGGAACACCAGGACTACTTACGGACCTGTTTTCAGGAAGTAAATGTCCTCATGAGTGGGTCAGATATCAATATTAACAAGACCTCAGTTGTATCCTCAGGATGAGACCTTAAGTTCATATTTCGCTTAATTCTCATGATACCACTGCAATTGGAGGAGGGCATGGCAACCTACTCCAGTATTCCTGCCTGGAGAAGCCCATTGACAGAGGAACTTCGTGAGATTTTGTACACAAGGTCACATATAGTTGGACACAACTAAAGCAATTTAGCACACACCACTGCAAATAACATCATATTTCCCCCATTTCACTGATTAATAAACTATTATTACAATCATATCAGGATTATAATATGATTATATTACATATCTCATCTATCCATTAGATTTTCTCAATGGCACATGGCCATAAGCGTTTATTTCTTGCTCAGGCCCCTTTAGGTTGGCTGTAGCTCAGCTCATCTAGGCTGGGCTTCATTCCAGACTGTAGGGGCTCCAAGCATGCCTTGTGTATCTTTTCGTCTTTTGGGATCAGCAGGCAGCTGGAGCATGTTGAATGGAATTAGAATATGCAGCCCCAAAATATGCTGCTTTGGCATAAGAGTTATTGAGAATCTGCAGATGCAGGAAAAGTCCCCTGCCCTTCTGTTTTCTTCCAAAAGCAGGGCACAAATTTCCCTTTGTAATGATGTCCACTCCTCTCTCATACCAGGAAGAAGAGAGCAACTCTTATCGCTAGAGATGGAGAGTCAGCACTGAGATGAGTCTGCATTAAAGAATCTTTCTAAAATAACCCTTATGTTCCATTAGTTTCCCCATATATTTCCTAGTTACTTCCCACAATACATCATCCCTCAAATTCCAAACCCTCTTTCCTTTGTTAAAATGGTATATAAGCTCCTGGGTCTAGCCATTTCTTTGTGTTTCTCTTTTTCTGTAAATTCTCACATGTGTAATGTATTAATTTTAAAAGTTGTCATTTATTGCTTTAATCTGCAGGTCCTCATTGAAAGAACTGAAGAGGATATAGGTGAAGTTTATCTTCACCAAAAATTTCATGACAAAAGGTTCAAAACCCAATCAGGCAAGCATCTTAAAGCCTTCATTCATATCAGCTCCAGTAAGGTCCTGTTGGCTAAAGCAAGTCATATGGGTAACCACGTGGATCAGGAAGAGTATGCCTCCTGTAGACGGAGGGGGCTTGCTTTCAACTTTCATTTGTCTGATACCAAAACTGGAGCTTCTTTTTTGCAGCCTTCATTGATTGCTCCCTTCTATAAATTCCCCCTGGCTTGTTGTCTTTACCACTCACTGAGCTTGTTTTTACCACTCAATTACACACTTTTGTCACATTGTTCAGGCCTTTGTTCTTTGGTATTTGCTCTGTTTCCCCTGTGGGATCATTTAGTTATTAAAGCAGGGGCTTCGGGTCACTCTAGGCACCTGTACAATGATGGTATAGAGAAGGAGAATGGTAAAGAACTGTTGAAGGACTAGTCAGGTTTGTTTTCCCTATTTTCCTACCAAGAAGCCTGAAATAAGTGCCACTGTGGGTATCCTGCCAGATTACATGAGAACAAGCCCTGAACTGAACATATAAACTGCGGCTGCACAGTGCTGAAAGAATTCGACAGCTCTTCATTATTTCGGAGGATCTTCCACAGCAAGTACAGCTGATTTAATCAGCACAGTGTTCTCCTTGCAGACTTAATTAGCAGCTCTTGTCAAAACTTAGATTCCTGTTAAAAGCAGACTTAAAAAAATGATTCCAAGCTTATCTCCTTATTTTCGGTTACATTTCATCCAGACATGACACCAAAATCTCACTTCCTTTTTTAAAGTTGAGCTATAATTGACATATAACGTTGTGAAGTCTAAGCTATACAATATGTTGATTTGATACAATTATGTATTGCTATATTCTTACTAGCATAGTGTTAGCTAACGCTTCCATCACACCACGTAATTTTCACCTCCTTTTTTCTGGTGAGAACATCGAAGCTCTACTTTCTTACTAACTTTCAAATAAAATATTGTTAAAAATAAAAAAATAGAACTACCACGTGATCCAGAAATCCCACTTCTGCTTATACAGCGAAAGGAAATGAAAATAGGGGCTTGAAAAGATGTCTGCCACTCTTATGTTTATCGTTGCATTATTCACAATAGCCAAGATACAGAAACAACCCGTGTCCATTGACGGATGAATAAGGAAGGCAGAGCATAAATATATAATGGAATATTATTCAGCCATGACAAAGAAGGAAATGGGTCCATGCCAATTTGGATGGAACTTGAGGGCGTTATGCTAAACAAGCCAGACAGACAGAAACCAATCTGTGTGACCTGCCTTCTATGTGGAATCCAAAAGAACCAGACAGAAAGAAGAGCGGTGGCTACGCAGGATGCACGTGGGGGACCGGGAGACGTGAGTCAGAGGGTGCAAACTGGCAGTTAGAAGAGGGAGAAGTTCTGGAGATACAGTGCACAAAAGCTCACTTTCTAGAGTTAAGAAATGAAGATTCAGAGTGATTCAAGAATGCCCTTCCCCTAGTCAGTTAGAGATGATGATGATACTGGTTAACATTTACTAAGCAGGATTATGTACCAGGATTATGCATTCATAACCTTATTCAATCGTTATCTTACCCCATCTTATAACTGCTAAAATTTTCCTGTTTTACAGCTGGGGAAAATGAGATTTAAAGAGATTATGAGACTTTCCCGGGGTCATCATGTTTAGAAATGGTAGAGATGGGATATCAACCCTAACCAAAGAAAAATCTGTGCTCTTTAGTGCTCTAAATCTCTACTGTGTTCTTTTATATATTTTATTTTATTTTAATGAACTATTTCAAACATTATAGAAAATAATGGTCAGGTACTCACCAATCAGTTTTATAAAATGCTTGGTGAAGACTCTGTACTCCTACTGCAGAGGGCCCAGGTTCCATCCCTGGTCGGGGAGCTAAGGCCCAACCAAAGATCCTGCATGCAGGGATAAAATTTTTTTGAATAAATAAAACAATATGCAGACACAGAAACCTTCAGGTACCCCTCCTTCCACCTGTGTCCTCCCTGTATGCCTAATGTTAGGTTGCTTCAGTCATGTCCGACTCTTTGCTACCCCATAGACTGTAGCCTGCCAGGCTCCTCTGTCCATGGGATTCTCCATGCAAAAATGCTGGAGTGGGTTGCCATGCCTTCCTCCAGGGGATCTTCCTAACCCAGGGATGGAATCTGCGTCTTCTGTATTGGCAGGCGAATTCTTTACCACTAGTGCCTCCTTGGAGAATCCCAGGGACGGGGGAGCTGCTGGTGGGCTGCTGTCTATGGGGTTGCACAAAGTCGGACACGACGAAGCGACTTAGCAGCAGCAGCAGCAGCAGTGCCTCCTGGGAAGCCCTCTATGCCCAGGGGGATCCACTATTTGAATTTAGAATTTCTGGTTTTAGTGTACTTTTAAGACTTTTGCTGTGTATGTAAATAAAGACAAACATTATATAGAATCGTTTTGAATGCTTTAAAATTGTATTTGAATAGTATCCTTCTAAAATTTGCTTTTCATTCCACCCTGTGTGTTTGATATATATGTTGATATATATACAGGAACATTAAAACAGGACTACTGGTATGTAATATTTCATTTTGCAACTATTCATTATCCATTTTCCTGGTTTTTTTTTTTAGTACTAACAATATGTCAATGGCTGTTTTCTGAACATATTTCTTCTTGCACAGGTGCTAGAAGTTTTTGATAATATATAACAAAAAGTTCAATTACTGTGTCAAAAGATATGCATATTTTCTACTCTATAGCTATGTAGCTGGCTAATGTGTTAATACCTATTTATACTCCCACCAGCAGACCTGAGAGTTCTGCATATCTTGTATCCTTACCAACATTTGGAATGGTCAAAATTTTTAATATTTTCCAATCACATAATAGTCAATGGTAGTTTATTTTAGATATTCTGAGACCTCTAAGAAAGGCCAGGAGGGAAGGAGCCACCTGCAGAACACGTGCTCTGTGACACAGATTGCATCACATGTTTTCAATCTTACTCAGGGCTCACAGCAATCCTGCAGAGCAGGAATTATTATCTTTGTTTTCAAAATGCAGAATCCAAGACTCAGATAGAAGAGTAGTTTGCCCGAGATGACCTTGCAGGCTGGATGTACCCTGTGATGTCAGTGTGTGCCTGCTCACCTCTGGACCCCGTGTTGTGTGGTTGCTCTTCTCTCGTATTCCAGAGCCAGTAGAGTCACTCTCCTGCATGAGTTCTCAGGAGTACCAGGCTTAGTAACCCCCAACCAACTCCAGTGCTATACTGCCAAGTATGAGTACAAATAGCATAAATGAGAAAATGTCTCATCTTTATTTTTTATTGCTGTTGTACTTGTCTTCCATTTTTTTTCATGATTTGGTATTAGTGTGTATGGCAAAATGATCACCATAACGAGTATAATTAACAATCATCTCCATACATAATTACAAAAACGTTTTTCCTTGTGACAAGGACTTTTAAGATTTACACAGCAGTTTTTAAAAATACAATACAATATTACTATCATCACCGCTATACAGTATATTCCTTTGACTTATTTATCACTGTAATTTTGTACCTTTTGACCTCCTTAATGCATTTCACGGTACTCCCATTTCCTGATTCTGAAACCATCAGTCTGTTCTCTTTATCTATGAACTTGGTTTTTGTTTGTTTCTGAAGTTCCACAGATTAAGTGAGATCACATGGTATTTTGTCTTTCTCTGTCTGGCTAATTTCACTTATTTAAGCATAGTGCCTTCAAGGTCAATCCATGTTGTTATAAATGACCAGATTTCATTCTTTTTTATGGGTGAATAACATTCCATATATATACCACAAATTCTTCTCTTCATCCATTAAAATCAAGGTTTGTGGTGTCTCCAGCTTGGTTCTTTATTCTCAAGATGGCTTTGACTATTCAGGGTCGATTATAGTTCTGTACACATTTTAGGACTATCAGCTCTAGCCCTGTGAAAAATGCCATGGGAATCTTGATAGTAATTGCATCGACTCTGCAGATTGCTTTGAACAGTATGGACATTTCAACACATTAGTTCTTCCAATTGCTGAGCATGGACTATATTTCCATTTACTTGTGTCTTTTCCAATTTCTTTCATCAATGAGTTACAGTTTTCACGAGAAGAAACATTTACCTGAGGAGACAGATTCGAAAAACATTGCTAACACTGATGTCAAAGATCTCACTGCTTGTGTTTCTTACTAAGCGTTTTATGGTTTCAGGCCTTAATTTAAGTCTTTAGTCCATTTTAAGTTTGTTTTTGTATTATAGATGGTATAAGAAATTGGTCTAGTTTCATTATTTTTCATATGGCTGTCTAGTTTTCCTAGAACATTTATTGAAGAGACTGTTTATTTCTGTGTAAATGTCCTGGATATTTTGATAGGGATTATACTTAATCTGTAGATTGCTTTGGGTAATATAAACATTTTAATATCAGTGTGGAATGTCTTTCCATTTATTTGGGCTGTCTTCAGTTCCTTTCACTGATGTCTTATAGTTTTTGAGGAGTACAGATATTTCACCTCCTTGGTTAAATGTATTCTCTGGTATTTTATTCTTTTTGAAACAACTGTAAAACATATTTCCTTAATTTTTCTTCTAGTAGTTTCTTATTAGTGTACAGAAACAAAATGGATTTTCTTTTACAATGTTATTGGATGTTTGTTAGTTCTAAGTGTTTTTTGATGAAGTTATTAGAGTTTTCTATATATAATACCATGTCATCTGCAAACAGTGACAGTTTTACACCTTTCTTTCCAATGTGCATGCTTTTTTTTTTTTTTTCCTCCCCTTATTCTTGTCTGACTGTTGTGGCTAGGTCTTTCAATACTATGTTGAATAAAATTGGTGACACTGGGCATCCTTGTCTTATTTCTGACCTTAGAGGAAAAGGTTTCAGCTTTTCACCAGTATGAATGCTAGCTCTGGGCTTGTCATATATCACCTTTGTTACATTGAGCTGTGTTCCCACTATACCAACTTTGTCAATTTTTTTTCATAAATAGATGTTGAATTTTGTCAAATGCTTATCCTGCATCTATTGCAATGCATTGTTTGAATAAATGAATGAGAAGTGGGGAGGTTATAGTTAGACTTCCCTCCTGACTCTTGGGAAGAGCTCTGAAGGAGTCAAGGAGCTCTGTCAATTAACTAACAAACATGTAATGAATTGGAATTGCGTGCAAAGCTACCCTTCTTAGGCTGGTCAGTACCTGCTCTGTAGTTACTCAGGGATCTGCCAATCACAGGGGCCTGTCTGATGACAGAGGAGCCAGGGGTCCGAGATAAAGAGGAAAGAGAATCCCCAAAATATCACAATCATGACACACTCTGCTCTCAACTACTCAGGTTGTCAGTGAGAGGGACTAAATATATGTTTAAAATTGCAAATCTCATTTTCTGGAAAGCAAATTCTATTGAAGCACTCAAATTTTATATTCTTTTCCAAACACAGCTGAGATTCTGGTGCTATTTTAATTTTTGTCTAAATAATATTTTTTACCAATTACAAAAGTTACAAGTAAATTGTAGAAAAATCTGGGGAATATGGAAAAGCCCTCATATCTCCATAATTCCTATAGCCAAGGTCTCCTGTTGCTAGTAGGGTTTACATTTTCAGGTTTTGGACCTAGATATAATAGATTGACAGTACTGCTTTGTAATCTTTTTGACTTATAACTTGTAATCTTATAATCTCTTAGCTCTTGTTTTCACTTAACAACTTTCTATGTCAAAAAATTAGTTGGCCTCTGGGAGTGAAAGTATATTTGAGGGCTCAGCTGCTGGCTTGCCCAGCTGGCCTGTAGCTCTGCAACCCTTGGTAACCAGACACTCCTGCCCATGTTGCTCTTGCTCTGTAAATTCTAGAGATTCAGAACCTAGAACTAACTAGAATCTAGAACCTGGCTAACCTTCAGGAAGAACTGATAGGTTCCGTTTAGCACCAGCTCTGAAGATCTCTTGGGGAGCTCTGTGAGGGAAAAAGGAATATGAAACTGTCTCTTGAAGTTGTCAACTTTAGATAAAGGAATCAAATGATTCTCAAACAAGTGCTTTGTTTGATCAGCTTTATTGTGCTCAGTCATGTTCAACTCTTTCTGACTCCATGGACTATATAGCCCACCAAGCCCCTCTGTCCATAGAATTTTCCAGGCGAGAATACTGGAGGTTTCCTTGGTGGCTCAGATGGTAAAGATTCTGCCTGCAGTGCAGGACACTCGGGTTCAGTCCCTATGTCAGGAAGATCCTGTGGAGAAGGGAATGGCTAACCATTCCAGTATTCTTGCCTGGAGAATCCCACGGACAGAGGAGCCTGGCAGGCTACAGTCCTAAGGGTCACAAAGAGTTGGACACAACTGAATGACTAACACACACGTACTGGAGTGGGTTGCCAGTACTGACTGGAAAGGCGGATTCTTTACCACTGCACCATCAGAGAAGCCCTTGAGCAGTTTAAATGTACATAGATAAGAGAAGCTAGATTAGATTAGATTAATTGGGTTTGAGTTTGTTTGTTTGTTTGTTTTGCTTTTTATTTTTTCACTTTTTAAGATTACAATTGACCTTTGTTTCCAATATTTCAGTCTTTAAAAGAGAGCATGTAGACTTTGAGATCATGTGATCTGAACTAAAATCTTGGCTTTAACACTTCTTAGAGATCTGGCTGGGTCAAGAGACTTAACTTCTTTGTGCCTCAGTTTTCACATCTGTAAAATGAGACTCAGAATAACTGCTTCTCAGGCTATGGCAAGCATTAAATGAGAAAATTAAGGTTGTGCATTTGTCTGTGTGTCTAGTGTATAGTAAGTAAATACTTAGAAAACAGTAATTTTTTCTTGTTCTCTTAGTTCAAAGCAAGTCAGTTGTAGTTTGTATACTATAAATGTGGAATCCTTCCCAAGTATTTTATTCACAATTTCAAGCTCACTGACTCTCTCAGATTAGCATGAGATCTTATTTCAGTTAATAATTCACTGCAATAGAACATGAATACTTCTTGAAAACTGTAAAATACTGTATTATAATTACCAGTTTGAATAATGTTGGGAATATTAGAGAAGCAAATAGAGGAAATAAATGACTCAAGTGATGGAAATCATATAGCCTCCCTTGTACAAAGGTGAGCCTGGCCTGTTGGTATGTCAGTTGCACTGAGTTCTAAACTGGGGATCTGGATCTAACCATTTGGGTAGTTTGCATCATTCATTCTTTCCATTGTATTGGAGAAATCAAATCAGTTTGGAAAGGTAACTCAACTCATGCTTGATGAATTCATAAATTCACACGCAGGGCTGCAGCTCTAGAAATGTCTTTCCCAGTCCTTTTTTGACATGCTAAGCAACCTGTCCCAATAGCTCCTCTGGTCTCATTCCCACACCAGGGCTTGAGATGCCTGCCTTCTTAACTGTCTTTATGCCTGTTCCACAGAGATTCAAATTACAAGGGGAAAAAAATAATTCAGTGGGGGAAAGAAGCATCTCTTCAACAATTGGTACTGGGACAACTGAATTTCCACATGCAAAAGAATTCATTTCAACACCTACCTCACATTATATGGAAAAACTAACTCAAAATGGACAATGATATAAATGCAACAGCTAAAACTGTAAAACTCTGAGTAGAAATCTGGAGTGAATTTTCATAAATATGAATTTGGCAATTGATTTTTAGATGTGATGACAAGCCAAGAATAACAACGAAAGTAGACAAACTGGACTTCATCAAAATTAGAAACTTTTGTGTGTCTAACATCATCAGGGAGGTGAAAAGACAACTTATGAACGGGAGAAAATATTTGCAACTCATACATCTAATAAGGGTTTGGTATTCATTTTATATAAATAATAACTCAATAAAAAGACAAACAACTCAATTTAAAAGATGTGCGAAGTACTTGAACAGACTTTCTTTTCCCCAAGGAAGATATACAAAGAGCCTACAACACACATGAAAAGGCATCAATATCCCTCTTCATAAGGGAAATGCAAGTCAAAGCCGCAATGAGTTACCACTTTACTTATACTCACTGGAAGCTTTTTTAAAAACAGAAAGTAACAAAGAGAGACAGCAAGTATGTGGAAAAATTGGAACCCTCATACACTGTTGGTGGGAATGTCAGATAGCGCTGTGCTGTAGAGAATAGTTTGATAGTTCCTCCAAATTTAAACGTAGAATCACCGCATGATCCCACAATTCCACCTCTTAGCATATAACTAAAAGATTAAAAGTAGGGATTCTAATGAATAAATGCACAAACATGTTCATAGCAACAGGACTTACAATAACCAAGAGGTGGAACCAGTCCAAATGTCCATCAAGGATTGAGTGAATAAGCAAATCATGATACCCAAAATGAAGAATTGTTAAGCTATAAAAAGGCACTGATCCATGCTACAATGTCCGTGAACCTTGAAAACACATGCTTTATGAAAAAAGCCAGAAACAACAGTCACATATTATAGGATCTGTTTATATAAATATTCAGAATAGGTAAATCCTATAGAGAGAGAACACCGCTCGGCGGTAGCCAGGGGCTAGGGGAGAATGAAAATATTTTGAAATGTACTAAATGCAACTAAATTGTTCATTTTAAAATGCTATAGGAATTTGTCCTCAACAAATTATTATTTTAAATCATGAGAGGTCCAAAGCCATTCTTTAACAAACAATGCAGCAGGAGTAGATAGGTGAGCTTGTTCTCTAGGGGATGAGAGTATTTCTCTTCATTTGTAAAATAAGGATGACAGTAGTTCCTGCTTCACAGATCTGGTGGGGGAGATAGTCCTTGCAAAGTACTGAGAACAGAGCTGGGCTCATGGAAAATACTCCATACATTTTTAAAATCACTATTATTAATAATTCTTGCCCAAGGGACCCACTGGAAAGCTTCCTCAAAAGTCTTAACCATTCCTTCCTTCACTTATGTTAAAGTTGTAAAAAAAACCAACTGTTCTGCATTTGAAAAAAAGGTGGGACAGAACTAACCTGAGAAACCTGGATAACTAGCATCAGTGGAAACTATGGGCAAATGCTCGACAAACACTACCACATTTGTTCTTCCATCGTCTTCTGGGCAGATAATACAGTTTCCATCCTGCAGCTGGGGAAACTGGGATTCAAAGAGACTGGGAAACTGGACCTCAGCGATGGTCAGTTGGAGATCCAGAGTTCAAAGCCACCTGGCATTGACCTAAATGTATAGTCTTCTTCCGGGTCAAGCCCATTGGAGAGGACCAGGATGTGAGGTGAAGCAAGATGAGGAAGAATGAACCCTGGGGCAAAGGGAAAGCCTTCCTGGGGTCAGGGGTGCACACCTTGCCAACTGGTATTCCCAACACCACTGACTTTCTAATTGGCCTCAGCAACATCCTCAATTTCTTTCATGATACATTAATCACAAGCCCCAGACTGGGACCAGCCTGATGTGGTCTCACCTCGCTAATTAGCTTGCTGATTTGAAAGGAGTTTTAAAGTATTGGGCAGGACAGATGGACAGAAAATTTGAGACCTCTCCCTGTCCTCTTTTTCCACCTTATCCCTGCCCCATGCCCATCACCTCACCCAGGGTGTGAGGGGTCAAGACTGACGTGTCTTCCCGGGTCACCTCTTCATAGGATGATACCTGATCCCTGACCTCAGCCACCCTCCAAAACCCCAACAGATCCAGAGTTGCCCAGGTAATCAAGCAGCAATATAAATCTGGTCAGGGCGTGGAAGAACGGCCTCGGCTAATCAGCACACACTTCAGTTGCTTGGCACCAGTGTCAAACAAAAGGGAGGCAGGGGCATTGCTCCCTTGATGGAAGACTAAGCTGGGGGTGGGAGAAACTGCAGATCCACATTTTGATATTGAAACATACTAGGCAGCCTGTGATGACTCAGGGTTGGTGGCAGCAGACCCCTACTGGGGGTGGTCTGGATGCCGGGGACACTGACACTCATCTCATCCCTGGCCCTCCCCTCCCCTGGGTCACAGTAACCCTGGACCTCCCCTAGGCTCCCCTCTTCCTTTTACTCCCTTCCGTTGCGGGGTACCTGGAAGGCTGCGCTGGAGCTTTGCTTGCATTTTACCCACAGCTGGAGAGTTCGGTCCTCTGCATAGAGGATCACTCAACTAGAGGAAAACAAAGTAGGGTGTAAACCCACATTTGGAACTAGGGCACAGGACTTGGGAGAGCACTTGCATGACCCTGAGAGGCAGCGCCTCCTTCAATTTTGTGCACCCGGTGCCTCTCTCACCGCATCCCAGCCTCATCCCAATTGATCCCTCACTGCAGAGATTGAACCCAGGTCTCCCACGTTGCAGGCAAATCCTTTCCATCTGAGGCATTCCTTGGTAGCTCAGTTGGTGAAGAATTTGCCTACAATGCAGGAGACCTGTCTTCAGTTCCTGGCTTGGGAAGATCCCCTGGAGAAGGGAACGGCAATCCACTCCAGTATTCTTGCCTGGAGAATTCCACGGAAGAAGAGCTTGGTTGGCTACAGCCCATGGGGTAGCAAAGAGTCAGACATGACTGAGCGACTAACACTTTCATGTTTCACTTTACCATCTGAGCCACCAGGGAAACCCTACAGAATGGAAGGGGGATATAATATTAATGCCAAATCCTCACTGAACTTCTACTATGTACCAAGCAATATAGGAAATGCTTGATACTCAGTAACTCACATAATCCCCAAAGCAATCCTATGAGACAGATAGATATAAAAACACATCATCCCCATTTGATAGTAGAAGCTGGAACCCTGACGATGAAGGGATTTGCTTAGGATCTTATCACTACCTACGTGGAGGCATACAGATACAACCAGCATTGAGATGGTTTGGAGACCATGACAAAGCACGGAAGTGAGAGGTGAAAAGAGTGTAAACTGCAGGGGCAGTGGGAGGCAGACATGGCACAGGATTTGATCAGTTATCAGAAAGTGGAATTGACAAGTTGCTCAGCCTGTGTGGCAGGCGAAGCAGAGGAAGGAAATAAAGATAGCTCTGACAATTCCAACAGTCATGGCTTTTTGGAACAGTAGAAGCTGACATCACAAAAAAGGCTCATTTCTGCTGAAATAAATAGTTCTATGTGATTTATGTGGAAGCCCCAGCTAGTGAACGAAGGGATGAGAACCGGGAAGTATGGGAGCTGCTTTTACAGATTTGTCAGCCAGCCTGGTGCACCTCCCATCTTGAACTACTCTAAATAATTCTGACATCTTCTTAGGCTGTAAATGGAAACATATGACTCCTCAGGGCTTCACTCTGACTGCCAGGATCAAGTCCAAATTCCTCAAAGAGCATGCACTCCCTTCTTTATCTGTATCTGAGTTGGCTTATCCACCCTTCCAAGCTCATCTCTCACAGGCTTCCATTTACAGCCCAACCTGCCTACTTTGTAAGCAGTTCCTCGAAAATGTTCGAATGTCCCGTTCTACTCCTAGCTTTTGTCCCCCTTTCCTTGGAAAGTGCCTCCCTTAGCCACGCTGCCCACCCTCCCCCCCACCAAGTTTTTTCTCACTCATCTG